>JAODPA010081644.1:0-18857 GCA_025585075.1 Nepenthes mirabilis | reverse complement strand
AACTCTAAAATTAATACTTATCTATTAGATATATTAATTATTCACTTAATTTGATCGTTATTTATTCACCGATTTATATAACTATTTGATAGAATTAACTGTTTAAATTTATTAACTAACATCTAATTGTTTAGTCAATTTTCTTTCTAAAGTGGGTCAACCGACTCAACTAATTCATCCCTCTTTGTGGGGTTTTTAACTTTCAATTATTATAAATCAATAGGTTGGATCAATCTTATCTTAGACATACCCAATAGGGGGATTTGAACACAAATTATCATGAGGGAACTTTCTAAGTTATAATTATTGGTAACTTTGATGCCCCTACTTTAAAGTTATTAATATATCAGTAATTTTCTACCTAAAATGGGGAAAAAAATCAATGCAGATGTGTTAAATTTTGGTTATTCACATTTTCTGGGCTATGGGTTTTGTCAATTTATCACAAGAAGAAAGACAGAAAGAGAGAATTAAGGTTAATTATCCTAAAACAGCAAAACAAGCAATAATAAGAGTCTCTCTAAAACGAGTATAAATGATACAGATTGATTGACCTCCTTCCGCGGATATATTAGATCAATTAAAGTTGTTGATTTTATCCTTATATTTCTAAATTAAATCAGCTTAAAATCACATTTTTAATTTAAATAGATTTTTTATCTATAAGTTAAGTTAATTTTACCAATTAAATATCTTCAATAAAATTAATGAATATCGTCATAATTGGCAATAAAAATATTAATTTTACAAATACAATTCCTAATAAAGTATATGTGACATCAAATTATTGATTACCCTTTTTTCAGCTAGGGTTGATACTCGGCCATTCAGCTACACTTTTTTCCAGGGTGCTCCAGTTTTCGCGCATCTTTCCACTGATACTGCGTCTCTTCATCTGTATTGATTACCGTGCCCTTTCACTGAACTGCTTTTCCTTCCTGCGGTTACTCTCTTCTACACGAATTCTTCGTTTTCATGGAGGTAGCTATGACAAAAATCCAATTATCTCCTCCACTTGCCATGAAAAAAAAATCACTCCTGAGATTGAAAATGTGTGCAAAACCAAGGGAGATATTTGACTTCTACGGAATCCAAATAGTCTAGTGATCAATTTTCTTTCAGGTTGATGAAATTGGGAACGGAAACTTGGAATAAGAGAACAGTCGGTAAACCTAAACTCAAAAAGACTCTCATTCAAAATGGATCAGAAAACCATCGATACTTCCTCCGTAGACTTTCTCTATCCGCCTTCCGAGAGTATGGCTTCTGTTGAAGAGGAAGTAGGAGCGAGAAATCCAGAGAAGGAATAGTTTCAGCAAAGAACAGCAGGAAGTAGAAGAGGAGATCGTACAACGTTCCAACAGTTCCAACAGTTCCAACGTTCCAATACTGATACGCAGTCTGCTTGAGCAGGAAAGCGTCGTACTCCTGCCACCTGATCAACATCCCCAACGACGACGACGACGCCGCCAAACGCCGGTCGGCATGCTCCTCAGACATCCCCCAAAAATGCGTAATTGATTAAACAAATCACATCAATGTGTGCTCAATGTCTTTTATCCAACTCAATGATTTCCAGAAACCTTACAATTACACAAAATCTAACCTTTAATTCAAGGATAAAATTACAGGTATTTCACCCATTCAAGATCCACAGCATCAAATATTTTATGCACCACGAATTCTGCTCAATGCCTCTGCAGTTTTTTATATGTTCAACAGTCAAAAGTGTAAATCATGGATTCAGCAACATTGACCTTTTTTTTTAATGATGGAAGACACTTCCCCACCAATGGCTTCTAATGCAATTTTTTTTCTAAAGATAATTACATAATTTTATCTTTAACAATCATCTACCAAATAAATTCAAGCTTCTAAATAAAATAGCAATAATGTTAGTTATTATTAAATTAATAATAAATATTTTTGTCTACTAACTTATTTGAATAGGGCGTACACTTTCAACCATCTATGAATAGTGCTTTAAATTATAGCAAATAGCACATTTATTCAGCTTTACTTTTAGCTCGTTTAGCTGTTACCATGCCTAACATTAACATTTTTATTTAACCACTTCACTCAAATTATTCTTGTCTATTGTTATTAATGGACGGCACCCTGAAGCTTTACTCATATAAAGCAGAAAATAAATCTCAGCAATAATCAATTATCATACCCTTTATTTAAATTCGAGAATATGCAAAATAATAATGCATATACTCACATCAAATCAAACAATAAAAGACACAAGGATTTTTACTTAAAATATCCCTTTATGATTGACGGAAAAAAATGGGGGAGGGGGGGGGGAGTTATCACCCAAACTATATCTCGTGTATATAAATTCAATTAAAATAAACTGCCAAACACCTAAGTTCAGAACATCTTATTGAACAATCTGAGTAATAAATAATATAAGAGCAAGGAAAATAAAACAATCGTTAAAAAAATTCTCTGCAATGTCTAAAACAATATTCCCCAAGTTACCAAGAATAAAACATACCTCAGAGTCTAAACTACGAATCTCAGAGATAGCTTTAGGTTCTGATCACTTCCTAATGGCCCGAACCTTTTCAAAGTCGGCTGCAATACCTTACGCAGAAATAATAAAGTCTAAAAAAAGCACTTGAGAATGTATAAAGGTACACTTCTGATGATTAATATAAAACTTTGCTACCCTAAGAGTTATAAAAACCTGACGAAAATGATCTAAGTGCTCTTTTATAAGCTTACTAGAAATTAAGATATCATCAAAGTAGACCACTAAGAATTTTCTTATAAAAGAGTGCAAGACATAAGTCATACCCCTCAAAAAAAATATGAGATTTATGACGACATAAAACAAGTAAAACTAGCCACGTACCACATGAAACAAGTAAAACGATTTGGATCAAAGTGAATTGTTTAATTTTTTTTTTTTTACTTTTCATCTCTTTTTTATCCGTTGGATTGATACTCAATGTTTGATTATTAGACTCAAAACTGACTAAAGAATCAGTTTTGCTCAACGTTCAAACGTAAAAAAGTCAGACGGGTCATCCAAACACCAGTTCAAACATTAGAAAATATTCTCAAATTTTGATTTTTAAAGTTACATTTCAAATTTCATAACATTACCGATAATATATGTATATATAAAAGAACACAGCACTTACAAAAAGAAGTGACACGTCTCAATCCCGACAACTGAATATAATATGTATAAATGGATTTGGCCATAAGTCAATTTGCCATGGAGCTTGTTTCACTGTTGAAATTAATGCTCATGTGGAGGTCGTCAGATTTCTCGTACAACTTTAATTCAGTGAGAGAAAAAGAGATAGACAGGTCAAGTTATAATTAGACTCCAGCTGTCCTAAAACTGTTGGGACCCTTGGCCAATTCTTATACATAATTATTATATTTTAAATCTTTATTAGAGCGATTTGTTTTGATGGTATCATTTGTTATCTCTCTATAATTTTTTCTTTCAGACCTTCAGCTTAGATTACCAGGGCTGGTGGCCGTATGAATGGCGTCGGTTTGTACCCCGTCCTTGTCCTTTACCCAGTGAGAAGACCCTCCCTACAAAATAGACAGAAGAGAGATAAGCATAAGCTGCGTGAGAAAGAAACACGGCTTCTGCGAACTCAGGTACCACACGTGAACTCCATTCTTCCCCCACATCAGTATGCTCTCTCTCACTCTAAATTTCTTCTTGTTCTTCTTCTCTCTGTAATCTCTTGGAATCATATGTTTGGAGTTCCTCAATTTGTTGTGAAATTTTCAATTCTCTTTGTTTTCGTTCGCTTAATCCATGCAGTTTCACTGAGCTTACATTTGATTGGACGCGTATCTTAGTGTTCCTCAATGTCACTTGAACATTCATCCTTTTCCTTTCGTCGTTAACAATACCGTTGGTTTGAAATTGGCGACAGGAATCTTTTCACAGATGTTCGCACAGAGTTTAGGTCTTTCAGCTAAACCTTGGGCATAGGAAATAGACGAGGATCAGAGCTGATAATGTCGTGCCACGCCTCTATGTCCAGTTGATTTTTGTAACTCGGTGGACTGCATTTGCATCAGGGGTGTTCGATGAAACTGCTCACGTATGCTCTGTTTTGATAGAAAGTTCAAAGACGAGCTATTTAATATCAGTGCCACTTCTGTCCCATATTTACTCCAATGAATTAAGAAGCATTAATTGTGAGCAATTCTTGAATTTTTTTTTTCTTTTTTTGGTTATTTGGGATGTAATGCTTGTGACAGGCTATAAACAAAGTAGAGGATTGCTGCAGTATTACATAATGTTGAAGCAATCACCTAGTAGAAATCAGAGGTCTAAAGCCCTAAAGATAAAGCATGCGCTACAAATATGTCTGTTGCTTGTCATTAGCATCTGGATACTTCATCAACTAAAGCTCTTCCTGAACAATAAGTCGAAAAATGGAGGCATCTTCCCTCTTGGGAGACCAGAGACGACACAAATTAGGCACGAAGATTCGAGACTCAGTAGGAAGAGCCTGATTCGGCAAGGTGGCAAAATAGTTGACGCACAAAATGGGAGGCGATATGAGACGGAACAGTATAGTACAAGTGAAATTGAGGGTGGAGAAGGAAGAGATGAAAACAGTGAAATAGATCGTGAAGATGAAGAACCAGAGAGAATAGAGGATTTAATGGATGAAAACAGTGAGGAGGCAGAAGATGGAAGTGATCAGCAAGAAGAAGCCATTGATTCTTCAGAATCTTCATTTGATCAAGAGGGCAATCAGCTTTTAGAAGCTTAGCAGAAAGTAGCAAGGATATAGGAGGAAAATCAAGAAGATGCAATAAATTGATGAGAAAAACTCTTGGGCAGAGAGTTGCTAACAATGTCAAGGAAGCATGCAAGCTCCTTAATTCTTCTTTTCAGGGGTAGTTTCATGCTTTAGATGAGGCTGCAATCAAAATAGGTTGTTAGCTCCAGGGAGCCAAAATGGCTAATGATGTATAGTTTATTTTAAGGAAGCAATTATGTGCTTTCTTAATGAAACTAAGGCTGGAATTGTTGTGGCTCATGATCAATTAAAGGTCGGGTTCAACGTGTGAAGGCATCTGTTTCTTTAGCAAGTCTTCCTAAAACTTTTAAGAATCGCAGCATATATATATATATATATATATATATATGCCAAAGGAGTTTCTTTAGAGGTGTCTGAGAGTTGTTTGACATAGTTATGAATACGAATGGATTTTTCAGGAAGATTTGATGTAAAAATCGTTATCCCTGTATTATATAGACGTTGACTAGAGCAGGGAAAACATGGCCATCAACTCTTTTCACCAGACATATATAGGCTGAAGAGGAGGTAGACAAAACAAAACTGCTACAGAGAGAAACTACCATCTTTTGGCTAAGCCTTCCGGCCAAACTAAAATTTCCACACACAGCATTTGATGCCTACATGATTAGAATAATAAATGACACAAAAGTTCAATCACTTGCTCCAAATCTTACCAGAGTGTTACACCGAAAGCAAAGATTTCACATTTTCCACATTGACTAGTTTCTGAAGCATCAAAATGGTTGCATTACCAATTTGTGCTAATGCATAAACCTATTTTATGCCGTTTTAAATGTCAATGCCACTTTCTGTAATCACTTCATTGTCATACCTATATCTTGTGGAAAGCTACCAATGTTACAGCAAGGACAAGTTGTTTACCCTTTCTGTCCACTATGCAGTTGAAGAACAAAAATGCCCATTTTGTCCTTTTTTGTTTTTCTAATGTTATAAACATGGACAATTGGTTTTTAGTCTGATTGTCGAGAAATTGTTCCACCACACATGATTAGGAATTATGTTGCATGTGCATGGCATAGAATGGACAATTTATCCATTTGAATAAAAATCATAAATGAAATAAAATGTGGGTGTTTCTAGTGCAAAACCCTTTTCCCTAAACAAGTTTGTCGAGGAACTAAGAAATTTGACAAAGTTTGGTTGGGTATTACCTTTCCCAGTGAATCAAACAAAACCCATAAAGCAAAAGATGATATATATATTTTTCCAGTCCATTTCACTTAGGGATAACCCGTTGGGCAGGTGTTTTAATTGGTATAAGAAACAGTCTAGCCATTCAATATTCTCACACATAACACATTAGTTTTACATTGTACAGTTGGGTACAAAACACATTTGTCTTACATGGTACAGCTGGGTACATAGTATATCCCTTTTTCGTTGGTTTACTAAGTACCCAGCAAGAAAAGCACAAGCTGAAGAGTAGTCTTAGTTTTCCTAATACACTTTTAACTTCTGGTTCCATCTCCCTGCCTTCCCGAACAGCAACTAAAGAAACCATTTACATGTTGGGATCATTCTATCCAAACTTTATCACACAAAATTGAGAACAAATCTCTACTAAGATCAATCACCGAACCCTTTGCTCGAATTTATAAGGAAGTAAGATAATAACACATTCACGGGGAAATTTTGCAATAAACTGAAGATACAAACTTTAAGTGGAAGCCCTTTTCAGAATGAACGGGAAAACCATTGGATTTAGAGTCCAAAACCTCATTAATATAATGTTAGTTTGGTTATAACAAACACACAAAAATACCTTCGGATTTATCGCAACATGTATGCAAACCTAGCCAAGAACAATAAAAGAGCAAATTGAGCGAAATCATTGATAAAAATATTCTATGAATCAACTAAAATAATTTATCCAAGATGATAAAGATTGGAACGTGATGAGATGCACAAAAATTGGGAAAATCTTCTCTTTCTTTTCACTCCCTCGATTCAGCGAATTAAGTTTTTAACTGTCCCAAATTATTGCAAAAACACTTAAAAAAGTGTGACTTTCGGAAGGTGAAACCGTCATTCAAATGCCAAGAGAAATGCTTTCAAGCACCTGCCCTAGCGTATATGCGCCACTGATGCATCAAGCACAATGATTCTATCCACCCACACATACACCAATCATGTGTGTATCAGACGCAGTAATTTTGCCCGCCCGTGCACATGAGATCATCAAGCATGCATCGAGCGCCGCCATTCTATTTAAGCTGGCACATACATCTATCAGGCGTGCATCAGATGGGATTTGGCAACAATAATAGAACATATGTGTAAAAGGATATGGGAATCACAAGGGAATAAACTATCCCAACAGTACACATTTAATAAAAGATATGGACGGAGTTTGATGCTTGATCTTTGGATACCACAATTCATGATAATATAACATAAGCTATCTCATATAGCAAAGTCTCTCCACTTCAGATACCGTGTGCGTGATTCAAATACTACCCTCATTGGCCTTTTGGAATTTAAGAAAAGAATAGGTCAATACAAAACACCAAACGTTCTTCCATTGGACAAAAGACAACAATATTTGGGGATAACGTTCTTCCAATTTGGTGGGAATTAAAATTCCGTCCACGCCTGGAATAATAATTCCAGGCGTGCGCCACTCTCGCTCACTCTCTCTCTCTCGCTGCGATTTCTCTTTTCCTTCCTCTTTTTTTTCCTTCGCAAACCAGCTTCTCTCTCGCGCTCAGATCTCTCTCTCTCGCTGCGATTTCGTTTCTCGCATCTCTAGAAGAGGTCGCTGGCTACTGTCGATCGAGCTCCTTTTGCTTCCACCGGTCGCTGGCTACTCTCTCTCGAATCTCTGTTCGTTGCTTCCAACTGCTTCCAAGCNTATATAAGGGTAAAATAGTCATTTTCATAAATTCTCATCTTATTCCTCATATTATTCTACAAACCAAACAAAAAAATATTAATTCCCAACTTATTCTATTTCCACAACCAAACACAGGAATTACAATTCTCAAATCTATTCCCACCCTATTCTATTCTCTGGAATAACTATTCTATTCCCACCTTATTCTGTTCCACCAACCAAACGTACCGCAAACGTTCTTCCATTGGACAAAAGACAACAATATTTTTTTTTTTCATTTCTAAATATGTTCTGGGCTGTAGCATGAAGATAAACCAATAGCCCTCCAAAGATGAAATCATATGCCAAGAATGGAGGTTTGTCAATGCTATCTTATTTTCTAAATAGAAATGTAGGTGATATTCTGTCAATAGGGTTGCCTGGAAATTCAAAAAAGAAACAGGCTTTCATTCTGAAGCACCCAAAAAACTTGGAAAAATTTGAAAAGCGGTACTAACTTCAAAATTTGAAATTCAAAAGGTTATTCTTTGCATTTCCCAAGATCTTGAGAATATAAGTCTTAAATGACAATGTATGATCAATCTGCAACCAGGAAATAACTGAACATGCAAATATGACCCCACAAATAATTAATGAATGCATAGCAATATCTTGATAATGTAATCCCATGTGTGCCAAAACTGTGATCAAAGTCTTGAGTATAAACAAATTACAGCAAATCTCTCAAAATTCTGCAGTAGGAACATTTTCCAATGATAACATAGGTGATAAAACAAAAAGCACGAAAGTACCTCAGAACTAGAGAAGGTCTTGGCTTCGTACTGTCGACTTGTCACTTTGCAAACCAATTACTATAATCAATCTAGCTATCCCTCATCCTTTCCAAGCTCTTTGCAACAGTAAATGCCTCATGTCCCTCAAGACTGCTTCATGTTGGTTGTTTGATGGGTGTTCCACTTCAATGCCATCCAAATAATTGATGTACCTGGTAAAGAAAACAAGATTAATTTGCCTATGGCAACTATGCTTGTTAACATAAATGCCTATGAAGACTAATGCTTCAGGAGTTGGAGCAAAGTAGAATCATGAAAGGAGAATAAAGAATCACAAAATTTAAATGGGGAGTGCATCTGAAGAATTGCAATCTAAGTTTGATCTGGGTGGCTATCACCTACTCAATTTCAAAGTAATTACTAAATAGCATATGGAATGAGGTGAGAATTGCACCTCTGGTAACCTGAATGGTTCAGTTTTCCCTTTTCAAGAAACCAACATGGACTGGGTTATCCAATTCTCGAACAGATTGCCTAAAAGAATAACACTATACCTCTATTTATCATAATACTGGTTGAAATTATGCAGAAGAAAAAAAATAAAAGCAACTGTTGTTTGATGTCTTAAATGCATGCAACAAATCGTTTAAGGGCATAATATAGGTGAGGTCAAAGTATGTCCAGATGCAACCACAATCAAAGCAATATTGATCCTCCTATGAGCCCAACTTACTCAAACACCAGATGGTTCTAAATATGTACTTAATTTGTTCATCTTCCTACGATAAAAAGGTGGGGTACAGCATAAATTTCATCTAATTCATTTTCAAAATATCGCAGAAAACTAGAACTGAGTACAGCAAAAAAAGCATACAGCAACTTTCTTTGGGAGGAAGTATGACTTGATAAGCCCGAAACCCTCAAGGAAAAAATTGACAAAAAGGATGAAGTTAGATGGGTTTATTCCAGTAATGGCTCCCTCATGGTCAAATAGGTTTATAATCATCATCAATGATCTAAAAACTGTGAATTCCCATAGTTGGATTTGCGGCTTCAACTCCCACGGAGGAAGGTTTTTTGGCATAGGCTAATCCAGAAAGAAAAGCTTCCTGCTAGGTACTCTCACAACCTGCGAGGTCTCCAAAGTTCCCCTATCTTCCCAGTCTGTTATACCACAGAGGAAACACTTTTGCATTGCTCAAGGGCTACTACTCATTGAGTGACCTTTGGAATTACCATCACCAAAATATTTAAGACCCCTTTTGGAACCAATTTTACCCTGATTATGTCTTCAAGAGCTATTTTGATTGTCATCAAAAAATCAGGGCATCCCATACTAGATTGTCTTTGCTTTCCTAACCTATAGCATTTGGCTGCATAAAAGTTCTCTCACCTTCAATTGTTCTGACACCCCATTTAACTCCTTTGAACCCAATTTTTCTTTCAAGAAAGCACAGTGTTAGCTACCAAATAATTCAACTGAATGGATGGTTGTGCAGCTATAATTCACAATCACAATGGTCAAATGGGGCTTGCTTGCAAAATCTCGGGGTAAATAACAGCTTGATGACCGAGCTTCACAGACTACAACTAGCAAAGCAACTCAACTGTCTCCAACCTTATTGTTGGAACTGACTCTTAAGCCATTTTACATCTTCTTTCTAGTCAATGCTTATTTTCTAATCCACTAGCACCATTGATTTGGTTTTGCAGATCCCTGTTCCATGACTACGAACAGGTGGAGCTCCAGTATAGTTACTAGAAAGTTAACATTGCTGTTGCTGAAGTTTTGGCCAACATTAAGACCAACCAGTCTGATGTGTTTGTACTTGTTTTGGGTAACCACTTTTTTTTTTTCGGTTGTTGTGTACTAGTTGACACTCAAGGGCGTTCTCTGCCCAGTATAGTTGTAGCACTCACTCTTACATGAAAAGCATGCATTCATTCACAATACTGTCATTCTAGTTAGCAGTCTACTAAAACACACTAACATGCTGGTTCCTCATAGAAGCAAAAAGTTGGAATATCAACCCCAATGAATTAGAATAATCAAACAGAAAAAGCCAGTGACTTTGTTATGAGTTCCATGGCCAAGTCATTGACACATTTACCTAAATCCCCTAGGCTCTGAACCTATGTGTACACGCACACACATTGTAGAATGAAGATGAAAAATGTGTCGAACAAAGGGAAATCACAAATCTGTATTGCAAATCTGCATGCTTTTGAGGTTTTGAATATCAGATGCAAATATAACATCTTGATATATGAAAGTATTTATCCACTCATACCTGCAAAGAAGCCAACGGTTGTCAAATTTGCAATTGTCATTGTCTCAAATAGTAGGTATTCGGTCAAGAAGTGGCCAAGGGCATATATGAATGATAAGAAGGTTGCCAGGTACAGAGGCTTATTTTCAAGGTTAAATGCACAGAGAAAACAGAGAGTGCAAGTCAGGAGAGTCCAGACTCCAAAGGTCCTTCCATGAACTTCAGTCACTACAAAATACAAATTGAAAAACCAATGAATAATGGTATCTCCTGAATAGATTACTAGTGTAAGGGAATATGTTAAATGCTCAAATAACATACACAAAAAGTTTAAAACACAAGCTAGAAAGGTGGAATTTCAGTTTAGACCAGATAACTTTTATGGTGTGCCAAATTCATGCCACCTAGGGCACATTTAAATACATAATAGTGGACCAGATGTTGTTATAGAGATAAAACAGTTCAGTAGTACAAGCTAGAAAGGTCAAATTTTGGTTTATATTGGTTAGCTCATGGTATGTAGCATGCATGACATCTAGCGCAAATATAAATGCCCCAATAATATTGCCCTTCTAAACCCATTTTGACGAGAAAGTTTGTGTCATTGAATAAGTAAATTTGCTACTGTTTAGAGATTCTTTGAGCAGAAGAAAGTAGAGACATCATTGTCAATAGATTACGAACTTTTTGCATGATTTCTCAGTACTCTTCGTACATTGTGCCAAATCTAAACCAATGTCAATTACAAAGCAAGTACTGGGACCTTTGCACAGATCTATGATTCTCCCTCATAGTGTTCAGACTAATGTATTAAGGTTATCAAGCATGTGTAATATTACTAAGCACAAAAAAAGTTTCAATGGCCATAAGTGAATAAGGGAAAAGAAACAGTTTACACAAATCACAAGTATCTAGGCATGCAGCCGTTTTTCAATGAAAAACCATTCTTCAGACACATTTATA
Organism: Nepenthes mirabilis; assembly: GCA_025585075.1. Classification (NCBI taxonomy): domain Eukaryota; kingdom Viridiplantae; phylum Streptophyta; class Magnoliopsida; order Caryophyllales; family Nepenthaceae; genus Nepenthes; species Nepenthes mirabilis. Next base: position 7,195 of record JAODPA010081644.1, on the reverse strand, counting down.
AATTCAGCATTCATGAATGCGTCCACTCATTTTATCCATCAACACTCAGCAAGTGGCGTTTTCACTTTCTTATTTTCTTAGATTTTTTCATTCAATTTGATTCATTAATTAAATAGACAAACCAAACATCAGAGAGGATAAAAAAAGATGAAATTACTCCACTGATTGTTATTTCATTCTCCTTACATTTGATGTCTATAGCTACCATGAGAAGTGCAAATGGATAAAAGAGTAATCTCTCAAGAGCTGGTGGCAAGAACTAATTTATTAAACAATTAGGACTTACAACCACAAAATGTTCTCAGTGCGTGTACAGTTCCATAGAAAAGGAGGAGCAACCACAATAACACCAGCAAACTAACATCGTTACCAATGTGTAAACATTGACACCAAATGTGGGAATTGTTAAGAGTGACCCAAATTTGTCCTGTGACCATCTGGTTTGAAGACTGGACTTGAAAAGTTCGCGATATGACTTGATGTAAATTTTGAATGGAGATCGGATACATATGCTTTTTTTGGACCCATCTCTTTTCTCTTATATATCGCATTTGCTCCAACACTGCAAGTGAGTTTTAAAAAACACATTTGTAGCTATCAAGCTATTGTAACTCTAATTTCAAAAATAGTAAAACCTCTCATCTTTGCAATTTTTACATCCAGGTTTCTTTTTAAGTAAATTTGGTATTAAGCATATTTTTAGGTTAGAGCAACATTGCGCACTAGAATCATTCTGCTAGATGTGACATATTCTAAGATCTGAGAAAGCTTGTCATTAAAGCTAACCGTCCACATAGATAAAAATAATGAAGAGACTTCTCAGAATTACAAGCAGATAACAACTCAACCAATGAAATAAGAACATCTGAGATTAAACTAAGCAATGAATGAAGTGATTACCAGACAACTCGTTTTCTGAGATAGTGAATGGAAAGAAAGAAAGCTAAAAGAATACTAAGTGAAGTTGAGAAGACGAGGGAAGCTCACTGGTAGTTTTGGAGAAGACAGCGAGACGCAAAGCCCATATATCGAAGAAACCGAACCAAACAGATGCTAACCTAAGCGAACCCACCAACATCAACCACAAACCTAACGCCTTCATCTCCTCTCTCTCTCTCTCTCTCTCTCTCTCTCTTTCAAATTTTGGCTGCCCTTCGTTCTACCCGGAGTCAATTTCGCAGGCAGGAAGAGACCATTTTGGAGTGAAAAGTGATGAACTTCAATTCTCCGGATACAACTCCATTGTTCTCATTGCATCTTCCAAGGAGAGGGTCCTATGTCCAACCCATTCTGAAGCCCATCGCATTCATCTTCAATTGATGGATGAAGCCCAAATCGCAGATCAATCCAAAATTGTTCAAATATCTCTTATAAAAATAATTTATTCAACAATCATATTTGCTTGATATTAGAACATATAAAAAGTAACATATAGGAAGTATATTAGAATAGGAAATACTGTATATTGCATTGTATATTTTCCTTTTCTATTTTTTTTATCGTTGTATTTTCCTTTTTCCGCTCGCTGCCTTCTACATTATAAAAGGCGGCCCAATTTATTCTTGTAAATCAATTTTCAACTGAAATGAAGTAATGGCTGGCGTCCGGCCTTCTCTTCGTCTCTTCCATTCTTCGTCTTCTTCGTCTTAGCCTCTGTGAGAAATTTTACATGGTATTAGAGCATGGAATCCCCATCAACGTTGTTTGAAACCACATCAAACCCAGCCAATACACCCATCGTCCACTCACACAAACACATGCATCTCCAAACACTCACAGATCTCACAAATCCTTACCGGCTGGAAATCGGTGATAACCCTGCTATTACCCTTGTCACCGATTTGCTCACCGTCGACAACTATGCGACGTGGTTCAGGGCCATGCGCCGCGCTTTGAGAGCCAAAAACAAGCTTCAGTTCATCGATGGCACTATTCACAAACCGAGTGACCCAAAAGATCCCCTTTTTGAAATCTGGGGACGTTGCAACGACATGGTTGTCTCCTGGATCAAAAACTCAGTTAGCCCATCGATTAAATCGAGCGTTGTCTTCGTCGAGGATGCATTCGAGATTTGGAATGAGCTTCACGACCGCTTCACCCAATAGAATGGGCCACGGATTTTTCAGTTGAAAAAATCGTTGGCTAGCCTACTACAAGAACAAGATCCCGTAAGCATCTATTATGGTAAGCTTAAAACTTTGTGGGATGAACTCTTGATTTATGATCCCCTTCCAAATTGCAATTGCGGCAAAATGAAAATCTTTGCTGACAAATACCAACGAGATTGCGTTATACAATTTTTGATGGGATTGAATGATTCCTACTCTAATGCCCGAGATCAAATCATTATGATGGATTCTCTTCCCTCTGTTAATCGGGTATTTTCGGTCATTCAGCAGCAAGAACAATAGTATCAAATACTGTCTGCTGCCCAGAACTTAAACACAATGGCATTAACGGCCAAAAGTAACCCTAGCCCCTTTAAAGGTAATACGAAAACAAACCATCATGCCAAGAAAGACAGATTGTTCTGTGTTTATTGTAAAATTGTTGGACACTCTGTTCAACAGTACTTCAAAATTGGAAATTCTGATGCACCCGTGTGTTCACACTGTAACAAAATCGGACATGTTGTTAAAAAATGCTACCTGTTACATGGCTTTCCACCAAATCACAAGTTTCATGGCAAAATTGGGAACATAAACCCTTCAGCCAACTTATCCAGTTTTAAACCCTATGCCGATCAAGAAGGAAACAATGATGACAGAATTGCGTTGACTAAAAATCAATTCAAACAGCTCATGGACTTAATTCAATCAAAGGACGCTGTTCAGCCCGTGTTCGACCTGATTATTGAGCAGCCAAAGGCTGCTAACATGACCGGTAATATCTTTACTATTTCTCCCTTACATAAGCATCATAAAAATAATTAGCATGTATGAATTCTGGACACCAGGGCCACAGATCATATGATATGTGATCCCTCGTTATATGCTGATTACACGGTCCAAATTTCATACTCTGTCAAACTTTCAGATGGAAGTAAAGCATCTATTTCACATATTGAAAACATTGAACTCACTGATAAGTTAATATTGCAGAATGTCCTCTGTGTTCCTTCTGTTACCTTTAATTTGATTTCCGTAAAATGTCTAACTGATACACTTAATTGCTGTATGTTTTTCCTCCTAACGTTTAATTGATTCATGACCTTGCTACTTGAACGACGATTGGAATGAGTAAAGAGAAAAATGGACTATATTGTTTGATGAATAAGAAAGTTGATCCCAATTCTTTACAGAGCCTTCTCTCCAAATACTGCAAGAGGCCCTCCGTTAATTTTGCTTCGTTGCCTTCTGATTTGTGGCATTCTCGACTAGGTCATACTTCGTATTCTAGGATGAAATTAAAAAACGACCCTCTTGTAAAAGGTGCCGTACATTCTATTAATGATAATCCTTACATTATTTGCCACATGGCCAAGTAACGTCGCCTCCCTTTTCCTCCCAGTATACATAAGTAACACACCTTATTCGACGTAGTACATTGTGACTTATGGGGACCTTGTTTCGAGGTATCCTATGACAGATATAAATATTTTTTGACTATCGTTGATGATGCATCCAGAAGTACCTGAATTTACTTGCTAAAATAAAAATTGGATACAAAATTGTGCTTGAAAGCCTTTCATAATCTGGTTGCTACACAATTTAATGTCAAAATCAAAGTAATTCGTAGCGATAATGGAACAGAATTCAAACTGGGAGATTTTTACAGAAAAACAGGTATTCTTCACCAACATAGTTATATGGAAACATCACAGCAAAACGGTGTTGTTGAACGTAAACACCAACATTTATTAAATGTTGTTAGGGTCATTAGATTTCAATCGGGACTTCCTTTGAAATTCTGGAGTGATTGTGTTCTTACCGCTGCGCACATCATCAACAGAATTTCCACTCCAATACTTGAAAATAAGATTCCATATAAAATTTTATTTGGAGTCAAACCCAACTATGCCAACCTCTGCGTATTTGGTTGCTTGTGTTATGCTACCACCATCTTCCAAGGCCGTACCAAATTCGATTCCAGAAGCAAAAAATGCGCCTTCTTAGGTTACTCTTTTGGTGTCAATGGCTACAAACTAATTGACTTAAATAGCCATACTATATTTTATTCAAGGGATGTGATTTTTCACGAAAATATATTCCCTTTTCAAAACGACGGCATTGGTCAAAGCTCCAACATTCAACCCGATGCACCCTCATTAGAACCATCTACTACCTATAACGAACAATTATGGCAAACACAATCGGTGCCATCCAACCCTGTAGTTGAACCTATGACCGCAAATAATGAAGAAATTCCCATAATTTCCATCCACAATCAGGACCAGGAACAACTGATCAATGATCATTCCGAACAAAATGAATTGAATGATACCCAGTCCACTACAATTAGTCAAATACCCGTTCGAAGAACCACTAGAATTCGTAAAGTACTTGAATACTTGAAAGAATTTCATTATCACAAAGTATCTCAAACTTCGCCTACTAAATTGAACATTCAAAAACCTCCAGGTAAACCATATCCCATTAAAAATCACATATCATATCAAAAATTATCTCCCTCCTTTGGGCACTTTTCTGCAACCATAATATCTCACAATGAACCACAAACATATGCCCCAGTTATTCGTGATGAAAAATGGCGTGAAGCCATTCAAAATGAATTGAACGCATTGGAGCAAAATAAGACATGGATCATTACTGACTTACCCACCGGTAAGAAAACTATTGGTTGTCGATATGTCTTTAAATTAAAGTTTAATAGTGATGGAAGTATTGAGAGATACAAATGTAGGTTAGTTGCAAAGGGATATATACAACAAGAAGGGATAGACTATCATAAAATATTTTTCCCTGTTGTCAAACTAACTACAGTTCGATGTCTCTTAGCCATAGTGGCCATCCAAGGATGGCACCTGTACCATTTTAATGTTAATAATGCCTTCCTACACGATGATTTAAACGAAGAGATCTATATGCAGAAACCCCCTGGATACACTAGAGAAAAATCGAATCAAGTTTGTAGGCTATTGAAAAGCATATATGGTCTCAAACAAGCCTCTAGGCAGTGGTACTCCAAGCTATCTACATCCTTGATTACTTTTGGCTGCACCCAATCTAAAGCTGATTACAGTCTATTTACCAAACAAGATGATCAATCCTTTACAGTGCTATTTGTGTATGTTGATGATATCATCGTAGCTAGTAATACTTTAGCTTCCGTTCACTCTATTAAATCATATCTTAATCATGCCTTCAAAATTAAAGATCTCGGTATTTTGCGATATTTTCTTGGGATAGAAGTTGCATGCTCATCAACGGGCATCCATATATGTCAAAGAAAATATGCCATTGATATTTTAGCAGATTCAGGTTCCCTTGGTTCCAAACCCCTTAAACTTCTAATGGATCAGAATGTAAAACTGAGTAAAGAAACTTAGACTATTTTGTAAGATCCTAACATTTACCGAAGACTGATTGGCAGACTCCTTTATCTAACAGTCACAAAACCTGATATATGTTACGCTGTCCATATTTTGAGTCAATTCATGACTCGGCCAACATCTAGTCATATGACTGCAGCTCATCAAGTTCTGCACTATCTCAAACAAAATCCAGGGCAATGTATATTATTCTCTTCCACTTCTAACATTCAACTTCGAGCTTTTTATAATGCAAATTGGGCTTTATGTCCTAACACTCGAAGATCCATCACTGGCTACTACACCTTCATTGGGAACTCCCTTATCTCATGGAAGTGCAAGAAATAATCGGTTGTTTCCCGCTCCTCCGTAGAAGCAAAATATCAATTCATGGCTACCACTTGCTGCGAACTCTCTTGGCACCGTTATATCTTACGTGATTTGCGGATACCACACTCTCACGCTGCTGATATCTACTGCGACAATCAAGCTGCTCTGCACATTGCCGCCAATCCTGTTTTCCACGAACGGACCAAACACATTAAACTGGATTGTCATTTGATTTGTGATAAGATTCAAGATGGAAGTGTTCGAACTCATTATGTGACTACTCATAATGAACTTGCCGATATATTCACCAAAATTTTACCAGCACACCGTTTGAACATTCACTTATCCAAGTTGGGCATACTCAATATATATGCTCCACCTTACAGGGGGTATTAGAACATATAGAAAGTAACATATAGGAAGTATATTAGAATAGGAAATACTATATATTGCATTGTATATTTTCTTTTTCTATTTTTTTACCGTTGTATTTTCATTTTTCCTTTCGCTGCCTTCTACATTATAAAAGGTTGCCCAATTCGTTCTTGTAAATCAATTTTCAACTGAAATGAAGTAATGGCTGGCGTTCGGCCTTCTCTTCGTCTCTTCCATTCTTCGTCTTCTTCGTCTTAGCCTCTGTGAGAAATTTTACACTTGATTTGATAGATGTGTTTTTTTTTTTTAATCGAAGTCAAGCGTAGAAAATGACAGAAGTGAAAAATAATACCTTTCAAGCTTGCGGTCGAACTTCCCTGAAGCCTTGTAGATTATAAACATTATTCATATGTTATATTTTACAGGTATAACTGAGAATTTGATAATGTAAAATCAACATTTAACCAAACAAGCAAATTAGTAAATAATCAATTAAAAAAGACCATTGAATTAGAAAAAATTAAATAACTACCATATGTTCGTTACCTTTTGAGCAATTAAAAGTACATTTTTTTCATATTAAATTGAAGATATCTCTTGGGACCTTTATTATTATTTTTTAATATTGGATTAACTTTATCGTTTATGATACTAAATGAAGATAGCTTATGTGCGTCTATGTAGGTGTTGGTCCCTTCGTTATGACACGGATCGAGTACAATCCTAACCTAGATTATTCAAAAATTATTATTTAAGCGTTAGAAAATTATGAGAGATTCTCTATTAAATTAATATAAAAAAAATTTTACCGCAATCTTTCACAGGTTGATTGGGCACATCTAGTTTGAAAATTATCTTATCATTATTCTAATGTATTTATTTTCTAGTTAGCTATCAAGGATAGTTTGGAGAACATGGATAGATTGAATTTTTGTTACATCTCTTTTAGATATATCTTATGTAAAAATAATAATGAATATATTAATCACATTTTATTTC
>JAODPA010081633.1:0-26272 GCA_025585075.1 Nepenthes mirabilis | reverse complement strand
TTCAGTTCCTTCCTTTGAAGGCTGTCTTATTGACTTGAGCGTCGGAGTGTTTTCGGTGGGATTACATCCCGCCGTTGACACTGACCTCTTGTTCGTTTTAGTGGTGTGCAGGATTCGCATTCGGTGAACGGAGCCGGTTCAAACTATCCAGAAGAATCCGAATCTGTTCGAAGTCAGATCCAGGTACGCATCAAGTTCCACAGCTCATACTTAAAAATTGTGCGTAGAAAAGTTATCTTGCATGTTTAATTACTATTAACGAATCAATTTGCATGATTAAGATCTCACTCGTTTGCATGATGTTCGCCGCTCGTAAAAGTAGAGATTGCATATTTTAAGGACTCGATCATTTGAAGCTCATGATTTGCAAGGAAAACTGATTTTGAGATATAATGGTTGAGAATTTTAGGCCTAAAATGTAGTCGTATTTGAGATATGATGGCCAAGAGTTGTAGGCGTGAAATATAGCCATATTTGAAATATGATGGTTGAGAATTGTAGGTCTAAAATGTAGCCGTATTTGAGATATGATAGCCAAGAGTTGTAGGTATAAAATGTAGCTGTATTTGAGATATAATGGTTGAGAGTTACAGATCTAAAATGTAGCCGTATTTGAAATATGATGACCGAGAGTTGCAAGCCCAAAATGTAGCTGTATTTAATATATAATGGCTAAGAGTTGCTAGCCTAAAATGTAGCCGATTTTTAGCATTTGGTTTTGGATTTGCATTCGTTTTGGAAACCAGTTTTGCATGAAAATGTCTTATTCCCTTGTGTGATGTTTCTGTATGCAAAATATTTTCATTCCATTTAATACTATAATTATGCATGTTTCCTGTATTGGTACCTTACTGAGCTGCCACTCACTCCTTACTATTGTCTTACCCTTAGTTGACTAAGAACTTATGCCGAATCAGAAAAAGTGAAGTCGGATGGTCTAATTAGGCAGGGAGGCCGATCGGGATTTATGTAGCAGTGCATGACCAACCTTGATATATTTTTGGGATATTTTAGAAACTTTTGTATAAAGATTCTATTAAGTAATAAAATAAATATTTAGATACTTCCGCTAAATTTTTATGGTTTGAGTAATTTTGATTCCTAGTGGCATCTCATACGTCTTTGATTTTGTTCTCTAACCGACCGACCTTAAACCTCCGATAGTCACATTGTGACCGATCTTAATGAGGCCGACTTCATGACTGACCATTTGCTATCCTATGCATGCGAACGAAAATTTTAAGTCCACCTAATTATGTGCCACTTGTGCCGAGTTGATTATCTCGGCTTTAGGTATGTTTATGTGACAAAGGTCATATGGTGGACTATGACCCGTTCCATCACACCTTTACTCACCGAATTCTTTGAATGTAAAAGGGCTCACAATATGGAATTGTAAAATCTACTCTTTTATAAAAACGATCAATATTCGCATGATTCTTCAACAATCAGTCCATACCCAAGATGACATCGAAATCATGCATCTCCAATAAAATCAAATCAACAATTAAGAACAATCCATTCACTTCAACTGCACACCTAAGGTATGAAATATCCGTAATAACAGAAGTGCCCGTAGGCGTCAAAACAATCAGGGAATAATTAAGGATCACTGGAGAAGGTACTAAATAACAAGTAAAATGAGGCAAAATAAAGGAATTGGTGGATCCATAATCAAATTGTACAGTGGCAGAAGTGCCACAGATAGGAAGAATACCTTCCACTACAGTATCAGACACCTTACCTTCACTTGCAGTCACTGCGAATGCCTTTCCTAAAACAGCAGGCCTAGATACGAGGGCCTTCTTCGGATGTAGACACTCTTTGATTTTGTGCCCCGATTGTCCGCAATTAAAGCATACGCCTGTCAACTTGTAACAAGGTTTATCTCCATGAAATCTCCCATGGTATTGGCATGGACTAACTAAAGCTTGCGAGGACGGTGTGGTCTGACTACTCTTCTTTCCAAAATCAAACTACCTTACCCTTTTCGGCGGTCTCCCAGAACTCGTATTACAACTAGCACCAACACTACTTTTACTCGGCGACCTCTTCTTGAAGAATTCCTCTTTCGCAAGCTCTTTCTCATGGATCAGAGTACGATCCAATACATCAGTATAAGTTGTCAGCTTCAAAGTTGCCAACTACTTGTGGATGTCGTCTCTTAAGCCTTGGAGGAATTTCCTCACTTTTTTTCTTCATCATCCACCATGTAGGATGCATATCGAGACAATTCCGTGAATTTTACATCATACTCGGCTACCGACCGATTACCTTGCCTCAACTGAATGAACTCCTTCTACTCCCAGAGGCTAAATGAAAAATACTTTCCATGAAAGCTCCTTCAAACATGGCCAGGTAATCTCATTCTCTAGCACACTCAAAGCCCTCTTCTTCATCTCCCACCAATAATGGCTTCACCCTCTAGGCGATAGGAAGCAAATAACACCATCCTCCTCGGGACAATAGATAACAGCAAACACCTTCTTCAGCCTGTGTCAGCTTTAATTGGGTTTGGCTACCTATGAATTCAAAAATTCTCTCCTGAATAAATCGGCCATAAGCAGACGGTCCAAGATTGACAGGAACTTAAGTAAGAGTTGGAATAGGTACGAGAGTAAGATTTCTCTGCCTCATGCTCTCAATGATATCGACCATTCTGCCCAACAAATTCAAATACTCTACTTCTCTATCATGCGGCTGGCCACCTCCACTCGTCAACCTCCTTCTAGGTGGCATTATCAGTTACTGATGTCTTTTTTAAAATAAGAACAATACGAGTTAAATAGCGTGTCAGACTCTAACTACGGCATAACAATCTACGAAATTAAACACAACTGACAATCTAAATAGGGCAACTCGGACACTAGAACTATCCGATCTAGACTAACCATCCTATGCCTACATTTACCTATTCTATCCTAGGCTTCCGTAAAAAATTCAGATCAAGTTTAAGGCATCTTTTCTCTAATGCCAATTGTGATGACCTCACTTATCCTAACCAAAATCCGATAAGGTTTTGACTATAAAACAGCCGTCAAACTATACATAAACCTATACAAAACCTTACACAATATACAAAAGTCCATAAAATAATCATAACATAGGATCCATAATGCCACAAGATATTCCTTGCTCCAATATTGCATCTCCAAATACAATGTCAGAATAAAGAGATGTCACTAGGTACCTGTATCGATCCATAACCACCTACGGAAGCATATACATTTATCATACACAGTGAAAACTAAACTATCTATCCATCGTCAATATATAAGTACTTTTGTTTTGGTAATATACAAGTACATGTCCATCCCAATGTATATAAAAATATTCCATATAATACAAAAATACAAAATCTAAATCCACAAGGTCTTCCTTTAAGTCCATAGCCTAGACAATAGCTTATCCCTACTTCACATCATCGAGTATAAATATAGTAAGAAGTGAGCTAAATACTGAACAATACATAATATAATCAATGACAATAAGCAGTATACCCAAAATAAAGTAAAGGAATGGAATAGGAGTATAACATAGATGCATAAATATGAAGTATGATCAAATATAATTTTGAAACTCATTTATCTTCCACATTTTATTTCTTATTCCTTTAGATTCCAAATCATGTAGAAATATCATTATCTTTACGAACCAAGGCCAGTAGGCCTTACCAACTAATGGTGTGACCGAACAAGAAAAAGAATATGTATGCTTTCACACATTCAAAAGCACTACCCATGTAATTTAACACCCCATGCCGAACGGTATATTTATCACCCAATATACAGGGCTATAAAGCATATGCCACCATAACCCATGTAGCCCAGAGGCAATCCTCATACTATGACAGTAATGTCTTAAGATATGTTAGAGAATACTGCCATTTGAAATATAAATCTTTGATCAAGTTTTATAGTTACTTATTCTTAGAAAAATTTTATACTCATTCGTAACACTTTGTTCTCGTACCGGAAGAACGGTTCATCAAATTTATCATATCAAGAAATTTTCTTCTTATACTTTTTATAATTATATAATTTTTATGAGTTTAAATCTTCACATGACTTAAATTGTATATATAGTCAACATAAAGCATGGAAAAAATTAAAAATTCTTACTACCATGAGCCAAATATAACTTTATAACTTCTGAGTGATAAATCCCTACATAATCAGTTCACAATATAATTTTTCGAACCCACAAATTATCGTATACAATTTACATGTAAATAAATATTAAATAATTCAAGCAAAGACATTGACAAGGCTAAAATTTCAATTATCTAAGGCCAAAACATACATAAATTTTAAATAAATCGGGAAAATACAAGGGGGCACGGGTTAGGGTTTCCCACGTGTACAAAACTGCATAAAACGACCAAATCGGATACTTAATCGATAAATCATCATGCTCATGACATGGGTATCAATTTTATAAAGCTAAATCATATATAAATCTCAAAATAAATAAGTAAAAACATTCGGGCATGGGGTTAGGGTTTTACATACAAAATACTGCATAAATCGAATATAAAATTAATATATATACATACTCAAGATATGGGTACCATAAAATAAAAGTATAGTCGAGTATCGAGACGAAAATACCGGAAGGAGACGAAACAAAAAGTGAAACAAGAGGAAAGAAAGTATATAAGTATACTTGCCTCGACCCAATTTACAATTTCTCTAACTAGCTCTAAGTCGGAATCGGATTTGGAAGCCTCGATCTCTTCCTCCTTTCTCTTCTCTTTCGTGTTCTCTCTCTCCTCTCTCTCTAATGGCTAAAAAATGACGCGGAATAAAGCCCTCACACAGTTTTATATCGCAGGTTGGTACTAGATCCAGCGCCTGCCACCGGTGCTCGAGCTCCTAGTAGGCTCGGGTCCCCTAGAATGGGCACCAACGGCGCCACCTCGGGCGCCCGGTGGGTGTTCCTCGCCACTTCCTCCAACTGCTCCCAAAACTTAATTTTTCATAAATTAAGCCTAATATTAATTGTATCACCTTAATTACTCCAAATTACGATATTATGAAAATCAGTACCTTACACAAATATTCAAAGATTTCATGACAAATTTTATAAATGTTAGCACAAATATTTAAATCTCATAAGTTAGAGCAAAATTAACATCCATGTCAAAATGAGCACAATATAAACATCAATAGGGAACTTGCATGCAAATATTGGAGAAATAATCAAAATATTTTAATAATAAATAAAAAAATAGCATTAGTTGCACATGTTTTATGTCGAGTATTATATAAATTCAATGTGAAATATTTTCAAAATCATATTCTTTCACTTTCTTTCTCCTCTTTTTCTCTTTCTCTCTCTTTTCTCTAACTCTCCGCGAAAATGACCCAAAATATTTGCTTATATAAATAAGCTACGATACAGCACCAATTGTGTGCCCACTACGCATGAGCACCAAACGTATGCACGCATGAGCGTGTCTCCATCACGTACAAATACTACCAATTTTGCTAAATCATGCATGCGAGCTAGAAATGCATGGGTTAGGAGCTAACTCTAACTCCTTAAATACTTATTTTTTCTTCTAAATACATAATTATTTTAAAAAATTCACATAATAAAATTAAATTCTAACTCCGTCATGTATAATTTGGAATCGGGTTTTACAATTCTCTTCTCATAAAATTTCATCCTCCAATTTGCATACCTAATTGAAGGAACAAATGTAGATACTTCTCTTAAATATCATTTTCATGCTTCTAAATATTCTCTTCAACTACATGATTCCTCCTAAACACCAAAACTAAGGGGATTGCCTTTGTATGAAAATTTTGATCTTAGCTCTCCAAAATCTGAAATGGTTCCTACACATATCTCAAATATTCATTAATTTACAAAGGTTTATGCTTAATGGTATGGGAGGGATCGAAAATATACTCTCAAAGTATGAAAACATGATACACATCATAAAAATCCATTATGTTAGGAGGTAAGACTAATCTTTAAGTTACATCCCCAATCCATTGTAATACCTTGAATAGGCCAATATATTTTGTCTTCAACTTCCCCTTTAAATCAAATCTTGCCACTTCTTTCCTTGAAGATACCTTCAAAGACAAATAATTGTCTACTTTAAAGTTTAATTAGACATTCTATGATAAATGTAGCACTTCTGAAGATTCTAGGCCACTTGGAAATGATTTTGAATCAATTTAATATTATATGAAGTCTCCTAGATCATCTCTAGACCCAAAGTCTATGATTGCCTACTTCCTCCCAATTAATTGGAGATTAGTACTGCTTTCATGAAAAGTTTTAAAATGTATTAAACCAATTCTTAATTGGTAGCTATTATTACATATAAACTTAATTAAGGACAAATAATTATCGCAATTTTTCTTTATCTCCAAAATCAAATCTCTAAGCACATATTCTAAAATTTGTATTGTTTGCTTCTATTGTCCATCTATTTATGAATAAAAGGTTGTGCTAAACTTTAACTTTGTCCCCGATTCTCTATGCAGTCTCTCCCAAAAATTTGACACAATTATAAGATATTAATCTGATACGATAGATGTTGGAATACTATGTAACCTCACTACTTCATTGATATAGAGCTAATCCAAACAATCTCTAAAAAAATTCGTTCTTATTGAAATGCAATACATCGATTTGGTCTGTCAATCTATTATTACTCAACCAGTATTATGATTCTTTATCATCATAAACAACTCAACCACAAAATCTATAGTGATATGTTTTCATTTCTAGCCGAAAATAAGCAAATGTTGTAAAAGTCTGGGCGATTCTTGATATTCAGCTGTGATTAACTGACAAAGGAGTTACCTTTCCACGAAACTATAATTTTTCTCTTCATATTTCAACAAGAACAAATCGTTTTGAATCACAATAAACTTTTGACCTCTCAATAAATTTACGGAATAAAAAATATAAAATATATAATATACATAAAATATATTCTAATCTAGATGAGAATAATAAATTATGAAAGCAATAATTTGTTGACAACGAAAAATCTCGATAATCACGACTATCAAGTAAAACATTTCGAGTTTCAATGGCCAGGGAAAATATACACTATAAAAATCAATTTACAAATTGGGTGGTACAGATACGCTAATTCATCAGATTTACTCCCGTCTTGTGATCTCTATTAAGGAACCCCTTGGATTTGTCCACGATAACAAAACTAGATGCCTTCCGATTTTCACGTCAATTTTCTCTCACGAACCGCTTGAATTGTCAAATGCCACTAGAACCTCTTTTCCACACCATCGACGTTGCCAACGAAGATAAATAGGCAGGAAGCAGTGTAAGAGGTAAAGTAAGAATGGTGAGAAAAACCTTCATGAGAACACAAGTGTAGAGCTTTGGTTTTCTCAAATAAGCAATGTTAAAAGCAGGAAGGATTGGAGTTTGCTTTGAAACTGGCCATCAATTGCTCAAGAAAGAGGCATGTGAAAATGAAATAAATCGGCAATATATAGGGAGGCTTAAAAATCTATGTAAAAAATGTGATTGTTGTTGAAATGCTTGTAACAGTGCTCAAGTGCGGCTTGAGCACACGGCGGGCGCGCATAGGGTTCCATGAGAAACCTCCCAAGCGCTCGAGCAAAGAGCGAGCGAGGAGTGATCTACTGGTTTTGGCACTCGAGTACAGGGTAAGCGAGTATCAGGCACATACTCAAAAGAAATGGGGCTCGAGTACTGTACGGGCAAGCATCAGGCACATGCTCTTTGGAAATGGGGCTTGAGTTCTGGACGAGCGAGCATCAAGCGCATGCTCATTGGAAACGGGGCTCGAGCTTAGATCAGGTGCGTAGCAGGCATCATGGTGTTGGAAACGGGGCTTGAACACATGCAAACATGAAGCCGTATATGTTGATGAAAATTTTCAGACTAATACAACTTATTATCAATAATAGATCAAATATGGTCACGAAATATACCAACACATGAATGACCCCAATAATCTCCCCCGTTGACAATTCCATGACAAAACCTTATCCAAGATAAAAAGTAAAATATAAGAGAATTACGAATTCAGACACCACGCAGATAGAACCCGTATACATAAAAATCTACACCTAATAAACTCCAAATATAATATAAAAAGTACAAAAATAAATACAAAAGAGCTACTATGCTGAGACTATAGTTGCCATGCTTGGTCAACCATGGTTAGGATAAGGATAGAAAAAAGTACATAATACAAATAGATAATAACGATGAAAGTCATGGGAACAGACATTAAATAACATGAGTAGTAAGTATATAACAAAAATAAAGACTAACAATGAAGCAACAGTATACAAGGTTAGCAAAATCAAGGCTCCCCATGAATAAAATAAACCCCTAAACAAAAGTGTGATAGTATATAAGGCTAGCAAAATCAAAGCTCCCTCTGAACAAAACTAGCTCCTGAATAAAAGTGCAATAGGATACAAGGCTCGCAAAATCAAAGCTACCCCTGAACAAAGCAAACCCCTAAACAAAAGTACATCTCCCCTTAACAAGAAACATTTCTTCCCCTTTTTGTCACGAAATGCCAAAGTGGAAGCATCACTCTGATCCAAAGGAATCACTAGAAGACAGTTAGGCTAAATAATGACGAGCAAACTGCCACCGCAATCAAACAAACTCATCCTCCTGAGTAGCCAGATGAAAATCAAGGCGTTCAAAACCGATAAGGTGATTGGAACGCGGCTGAGTTTGTGAAGCATAGAGGCGTTCTTGAAAAGAATAGAGCTCCTTAAACCAATCGGAAATGTAAAAAATCTAACCCATCAGTGCAGAGGAGGAAGAGATGGAACATTGGGGAGGAGTGGACTCAAAATGGGAGAGGATATGAGAACAGAGGTGGGATGACAGATCAATAGGTTACCCACTAAGAGAGTATAAAGAAATAAGACCTTGTCAAGGGGGATGGAGGAGAAGTGAGTGACCGAAAAAATATTAGTGAACATAATCCAACTCACAACCAACCTCCGAGGAGAGAAATGCTTGGTTTTGAAGGACTGCCCGGTCTATTCCAAGGGAGAGCCATGAAGAAAAATGGTGATCTCGTTCGGGTGGGGCATGGAGCACGGGTTGTTAGGGTAGTACAGGGTAATTCGGAGGCGACGCCCGCACAAAAAGGTAAAAAATGAACTAGGAGCATAATCGTGAATATTTGAATAAAATTCTTAAACTAAAAGGGTGAAAGGAGCAAGTAAATTAGTAAGGACCAACTCTCACTAGCGGTTCGTAAACACATAAGAAATGGAAGGGTCAAGGAAAGTAAGGTTAACTTCCTGTTTGAGGAAAAGTTGCTATTGGGAGATATATGTATTGAAAAGGGCATCAATCTTGGCACTGGATTAGGAACGGAGAGCCTACTCAGCTAGTGACGCTTCCCAACGAATTTGTGAATAAGGGATTTTTAAGGAATTGACATCTGAAATGTTTAAAATAGAAATGATTTTGAGAAACTATCCCAACAAGCACACGAGTTCGTCTTCTTTTTTTATTTTATGTTTGTGGCTGTAGCATCAAAACAAACCAAAATAAGAGAGGAACTAAGAACTGGCCCAAACTATGCCAGGTGCTCCGGCGCCCCCCTTTGTGTGTGTGTGTGTGTGTGTGTAAGTAAGTGTCTTGCTGTAGAAGAATGCCGCGAATACAAGCCCAAGAAATCCAAGAGGCAACTTCTTGGCAAACAATCCGCAAAAAGCGGCGGATCTAAAGCCAAAAGGGGATAAAACAACAAATTCGACCAAAATTGGAAGAACCCATGAAGAGTTCCAGGATAAATAGAAGAAGCGTGTGCAGAAATGGGGGACAGGCTGTGAAAAGTGCCGCCGCCATTGATGGTGGAATGGGGCTCAAGAAAATGAAGAAACTAAGAACAAGGAGGAGATTACCTTGAAAAACACCCAAAATCGAGGAGAGGGGGTGCAGATTTGGAATTTTTGAGAGAGATAGGAGGTAGAATGAGAGAAAATGTGCGGAGAGAGAGAGAAGGCCGAGGGTTTGGTGGGTTGTGCACGCCGTGCGTTGGAAGATAAAGACACACAGACATAGCACTTGAGTGGATCAAAGGTGCTTGACGAGCGGCATGCGTCTGGACGTGGAGCTCGAGCGCAAGGAAGACGCCAGGCAGGCGCACTGCATTTGTCTCTTGCTTCCCGTTTTTTTAACACAACTTACATATTCCAAGGGAGGGGAACAAATACTGATGGTAGTTCTCAAGAATTCAAAATACACATTGTCCGAGGGTTTAATGAGGATATCGGCCAGTTGATTCTCAGTCAAAGTATGTTCAAGGGAGATGACCTGAGTTTCAACGAGTTCACGAATAAAATAGTATCGAATATCAATATATTTAGTTTGGGAGTGCTGAACACGATTTTTTAAAATATTAATGACACTGGTATTATCACAATAAATGTTCGTAGTGTCCTAGACAATACTATAATCGAGAAGTATTTGTTTCATCCACAGGAATTGTGTATAGTAGCTGCTCATGGCATTGTATTTGGCTTTCACAGTGGATAAGGAGATGAAATTTTATTTCTTATTCATCCAAGATACTAGGTTTGAACCGACATAGAAATATTCACCGGATGTGCTTTTACAATTATCAGCATTTCCAACCCAATCAGTATCAAAACATCCAGCCAAGGCAAAATTTGAGTCTTTAGAGTAGAAAATCCTATAATCAGATGTCCCATTGACCTAGCGAATGAATCGCTTAACGGCACTGACATGGGATTTTTTTGGATCGGATTGATATCGGGTACAAACACTGATACTAAATGTAATATTGGGTCTGCTAGCAGTTAAGTATGGGAGACTACCGATCATACTTCTATAGAGAGTTTGAATGATACTCTGTCCTGTTGGATCACGATCCAATTTAGTGGAAGTGCTCATGGGTGTCTAGGTATGTTTTGTGTTATTAAGACCGAAACGTTTTGCAAAGTCCTTGGCATACTTGACTTGAGAGATGAAATTACCATGAGAAAGTTGCATAATCTGTAAGCCAATGAAGTATGTAAGTTCTCCTATTATACTTATTTTGAATTCAAAGGCCACGCAATTAGCAAATGAATGAGCATGGGAGTCAACGGTAGTACCAAAGATAATGTCATCAATATAAACTTAGGCAACCAGCAAATATTTTTTGGTTGTTTTCACAAATAAAGTTTTATCAACACTGTCCCGAACAAATCCATGTTCACTAAGGTACGAGGTGAAACGCTCGTACCAAGCTCTAAGAGCTAGCTTAAGACCGTATAAAGCCTTTTTAAATTTGTACACATGGTCCAAAAATATGGGATTTACAAATCCCTTTAGTTGTTCAACAAAGACTTCCTCTTGAATGATACCATACAGGGAGATACTTTTAATATCCATTTGATAAAATTTAAAGCTCATGGTACAAGTAATAGACAACAAGATACGGATAGATTCAAGATGAGCCATAGGAGGAAAGGTCTTATCGTAATCGATGCCCTCCACTTATGTGTATACTTGAGTAACAAGGCGAGTTTTATTACGGGTAATATTACCATTTTTGTCGGTCTTATTTTTAAAGATTTATTTAGTCCTAATGACATTTGTATGTCTGGGTCGACGATCCAAGCGCCATACATCATTTCTCACAAATTGATTTAATTCTTCATGCATGGCATTTATCCAGTATTCATCAGTCAGGGCCTTTTCAACCTTTTTTGGTTCTAAGTGAGATACATAATAGGTATAAGCAATCTAGTTTAGAACTCGATGATGCAGTCTCATACCCTCACTCAGATCACCTAGAATAAAGTCTTTCGGATGATTTATTTGACTCTGATTGAAGGTTCCTCAATAAAAACGGCAATCTGGGTTTCTTTTGGAATATTAGTCGAGGCTGAATCAAGTGAAGGCTCAATTTGATCACCTTCTTGATTAAGGAAATCACTAGTGTCAGGAAGCTTCTCAAGGAGATCATCGACAACGACGTTGATGGGCTCCATAATAGTTTGAGTGCAAAAATTATACACCCGATATGCTCTACTGTTAAGGGAATATCCTAAGAACATTTTTTCATCGCTTCTAGCATCAAACTTATCTAGATTTTTCTGATCACATAAAATGAAGCATTTCCAAAATTGTGAAAATACTTGAAGTTCGGTTTCTTCCTTTTCAAAGTTCGTAGGGTGTCTTATCCATTCAAACTCTTATGTAGACCTGGTTGATTATATGGTAGGTTGTGTTTACAGCTTCAACCCAAAAAGTGCATAGCAATATTTTTACTTTTCATCATGGTTCTAGCTATTTCATGAATGACCCGATCTTTCCGTTCCACAATCCCATTTTATTGTGGAGTGATAGGAGTAGAGAACTTACGTTGAATTCCTTCCTCACTACAAAAATTGTCGAAGTTAAAATTTTCAAACTCCTTTCCATGATCATTACGTCTTCTCACAATAAAAGATCCTTTTTCATTTTTGAGTTTTTTGTACAAAATTTGTGATGGAATGAGTCATCATCCACTAATGACCTCCGTCAATGATCAAATCAAACACATACTAATTTATTTAAACATATTGGTTTCTATAGAAAATCGGGTAGAGTCTCCTCTTAAAATAGACTAAAACCATACATACGACCTACTTAATACAACCTATACAAGACATATAAACAACCCGACCTCAAAATTTTCACCACATTTCAAACACAGGATCCCACAGTGTCATTTCATCCATGGCTTTAACATAGAAATCTCAAACTACCATGTTGGATTGAAATAGAAATATCATCTAGGAGCCTAATCAATTAAAAATCAAATAAAAATATGGAAGCAAAGCTACATCCATAAAATCACCTGTGGAAGCAAAATGATATACCCATGACAATATGCAACATGCTATACCATATTAATATACATCATTCATCCCAACATATGTTATTTATAATCACAATTTCTGAAACTTCCAAAATCTTCAAAAGTTTTCAAGCTCCATAAGTTTCTTCTAGCCAATTCCTATCTTTGGTCATTCTTATTAGGTTTTAACTTATTTGGAATGGAAAAAATAAGAGGAAGGCTGAGCGATTGCCCAACAAGGTACCCAAAATAATAAGAAAATATTAATATCATATAAAATATATAAAATATAAGGACAATAAAACTTAGAAGAAATTTAAAAAAATCAAACATGTATGCGGACGAGGCAAAAGCATAAATCGATGCATAAGCATGAAAGAGTGATGTTCAAAATTCTTAATTCTTCATTCAAAGTTCTTATCCAAAATTCTGATTCAAAGTTCTGATCAAAAGATCTAAAGTTCTTATTCAAAGAATCCAAAGATCCGAAATTCTTATTCAAATAATCCAAAGATCCGAAATTCTTATTCAAATATTCTTATCCTCCTTATTTGCATCCCAATGGTAGGATGTTCAATTAAGCCTAATTGTTATTTCCCATAGTAACGCCCAACGAAAGGCGGGTCACGCATCACTCCATGGACGGGGTCATTCTCATAGCATGTCCTAATCTTGAAAACATGAATATTTTCAGAAGTTCTTAACGAATAATTCCTCCTTATTTACATCCTAAAGACAGGATGTTCAAAAGTTCTTAATAAATTTTGGACGGCATAACTTTTACAAAATTTTCAGATAAAAATTGTCTAATAAGCTTAAATATTTTACCAAATAATAACTTCCCTCAAAACTCAATATTTATAAATGCCCTATACTCCATTTTTGAGCTAGGTTTGGGGCGAAGGTTCCAAACACAAATCGAGCACAAAATTCAAGCCAAACAACGAAATTGAAGCCATACATCATCATATTTATGCATAAATATAAAATCTATCTAATAAATCATGAGAAACATGCATCATTCAGAGCAAATCTTATAGAAAGAGAGTTTTAGAATATTAATACCGATGTGGAGATATTAAAAAACAATTATAATAAAAAATAAAGCTTAGGGTACACTTGTCTCAACTTGATTTACTGATTTTCTTACTCTGATCGGACCGGATGTGACTTAAGTCTCCTCCTCCTTCTCTTTTCCTCTCATCTTCCTTTGTGCTTCTGCTGTTCATGCTCTCCAAAACCCTCTCCCCTCTCATTTTTATAAATAAAAATTAAAATCGATGGGCTGGGTTTCGGACTGGCACTCAAGTGCCTCACATTCTGCTAAGCACGCCCGAGTGGTGCCTCAAGTGCTGCTCAGGCGATGCCCTTTTGTTAAACCCACCTGAGTGGCACCTCAAGCGCTGCTCAGGCAGCCTCGTTCTACTGCTTGCGCCTAGTTCGGTGCCTTGGGCGCTGCTCGGGCCCCGAGCTTGGCATCCCCTCTTTGCTTCCAAATCCAATTTTTCTCATTTTTCAAATCTAATTTTTGATCATTATTATTTTAATTATCTTATAATTACCATATTTTAGGACCGAGTCCTCACATTTTCACATGATCAAAGGTATCAGACTTTTCACGAATGAGGTCGATCCATGAATATCTAGAAAAATCATCTACGACCACAAGAATATACTTTTAACCCCCTAAACTTTTGGTTCTAGATGGTCCCATATGATCCATATGGATCAGCACAAGGGGACGCAAGGTGTAAATGTCATCAAGTGAGGGATGACTAGTCATGGTTTGTTTACCGAGTTGGCAAAGACCACACATATAGTTTTTCACATTGGACAAATGTAACGACCCAGATTTTAGAATATAGGAAATTCCAGTCATCAAGTCCTTATAATGACGTTGACCAAAAAATGTAACAAGAAAAGTAAATCGGTCTTAAGATAAAATCAAGTTCGGCCCTTACTTGATGAAAATCTAGTCCGGATTTCCTTGATGAAAAGAAGTCTGGATTTCCTTAATGAAAATCCAGTCCGGATTTCCTTGATGAAAAGAAGTCAGGATTTCCTTGATGAAAACAAGTTCGGAATATTCCTTGATGAAAATCTAATCCGGTTTCCTTGATGAAAAGAAGTCCGGATTTCCTTTGATGCAAAACAAGTCCGACTTCATTCTTAAGAATCAAGTCCAGTCACTTTAAGAAAGAAAATCGAAACCGGCCTTGAACATGTTTTGAAATCCAGTTTGTTCTATTGAATGCCGGAGTACATTATATGAATGTAAGGCCGAAGTGACTTGAAAACCAGAGTGGTTTTGTGTATTGGAAGCTGGAGTGGCTTTGTGGTTGGTAAGGCCGAAGTGGAATTGTGGGAAGAAAGCCGAAGTTGATGATCCAGTCAACAAGTGTTGACCGGAAGTCATTAAAGAATAATTCGGTCAACTCCGATAGTTGACCGAAATGTGATTAAATGAGAAAGCTAATTCCGATTAAGTTCAGTTAATCATGAATTTAATGTGTTTACATGGGAAAGTTAAATTCGGCTAAATTCAGTTAATTAGGAATTAATGAACTCCTTGGGAATGCAAAACCATAAATGATCAAATTAATAAGGAAACTTTTAGGAAATGTAAAAGCCATAAATAAGAAACATTCCCCTTAGATCTGCCAATCATTAATGATGAAACATTCCCCTTGGATTTGTCAATTATTAAGGATGAAACATTCCCCCTTACTGCCAATCATTAATAGCGGTTATCAGATTTAAGGCCTATAAATAAGAATTAGAAGAATGAGAAGGAGACACGTAATAGAGTTGCTTGTAACAGAAGGCCAAAAGTTCAAGACAAAGTAGAAGAAACCTAGGCAAGATACTCACCCCTGTTTTCAAGTTCATGATTATGCATGATTTTTATGCTAGTATATTTGATATTATATGAACTTATATGATGTTTATTCTGTACTTTTCATATCTGATGCTTAAAGTATGACTATTTGTCGATAATTGCATGTTTAAGGAAAAGACTTCATGATATTCGATTTTGTATGATTATCTGTCAATTTATATGAACTTTGGCAGTTGTACGTTTTTGAAGAAAAAAGAAAAGTACTCCGCCTTTGAAAAAGAGCTCCGCCCTTTTGAGAAAAGTACTCCGTTCTTTTACGAAAAATAGCTCCGTCCTTTTGAAGAAAAATCACTCCGTCCTTTTACGAAAAAGAGCTCCGTCCTTTGATGAAAAAGCACTCCGTCCTTTTAAGAAAGAGCACTCCGTCCGTTTGAAGAAAAAGCACTCCGTCCGTTTAGAAAAAAGAACTTCGGACTTTTAATGAAAAAGCACTCCACATTTTAAAGAAGAAAATCACTCCGATTTTAGGGTTTCGGATTTTAGAGAAAAAATCACTCCGGTTTTAGAGTTTCGAATTTTAAAGAAAAATCACTCCGGTTTGTAGAACTCCAGATTTAAAGGAACTCCGACTTTTAAGAATTTCGGATTTTAGAAAAGAACTCCGAATTTTTATGTAAATGAACTCCGGCTTTATAAAAGAACTCCGATTTTTATGTAAAAGAACTCCGACTTTGACAAAAGAACTCCAGCTTTTTGAACTCCGGCCCTCTGTATGAAAAAGAACTCCGGCCTATTTATATAAATATGGAAAATACATGTAATCCAGACAGCAAGTAGAACTCTATGACTTTCGAATTATAACACGTGGCCATTAAAGAACAAGAACTATGAATTGAGTCTCCATTAAACTTGCTGTTAAAGATGGATGAAGGATATTGGAGTGACACTCGAGGATTGTCTCCTGGACCACGGGAGGAGACTTTCTGATGGCATAAGAACTATGGACTATGGCCCCGTATGCTGGGTTAAAGACATTACCTCCCGCCCCGGGGAGCATAATGAGGAGATATGGCTTTAGGTTATGGGGTTACACACAACCCGTCCTCGATGTTGTTCGCTCCTGTCCGGTCCCTAAAGATGATAAGAATTCTCAATGATTTTTATGAGTTTTCAGTAGACAAGACAAGAAGAAAAAGACTAAGGAAATTCCGAACTAAAAGACATGATGATTTTCGTATGTTAAATTATATTCGTTTATATATATATATGTGTTTATGTTCTCTGTTTTCTACACGTGAGTATTTTGCTGGGCTTTGTAACTCACTCTTGTTATTTTCAGATAACGAAAGGTTCATGGAGGACAAAGTTAAGTAAGGCCTTATAAAGTGACAAGATGGCTTTGATGACAGGAGCTGATCAATGAAGAGCTTGTTTAATTATTTTGATATTTTGTGGAGACTTGTAAAACTGTTCCGCTGTTATAAACTTATTAATGTTAGCATGTTTCTGTTATAATTTTTAGTAAGTATCTCAGGGCAATTAGGTCCGGCTAATATTAGAGTTGGCCGGACAAGTTTGAAATCAAACCGGTGGGCCAACTTTATACAGTCCGGCCTCATAAGATCCTGTGTATGATTGAAAAGAAAAATTTTATGTCCATTTGTTATTTTATTTTAAGGCAAGAATTATGGGCTGACGGCGGCTTTATGAAGTGGAATAAGGTCGGGCCGTCACAACAAATTTGGAAGACCCTTAACACCGTTTTTCTTTGAGATTTTGGCCAAATTTTTAAAGTTCAGATGACCAAGACGTTTATACCACAATTCTACAGAGTCAACTTTAGTAGGATGCTATCTTAAGACAAGATCGAACTCTATCCCATAGAGATTATTAGGAGTTCCCTTGCCTTCCGGCACGATAGAGCCTTTTGTATCATATATACAGTTTTTTTCTTGAAAGAATCTGACCTCAAAATTTTCATCACAAAATTGGTTAATACTCAAGAAACTTGATTTTAGACCGGATACATACAGGACAAAACACGGCTTCGAAAGCCCAAAAATACTAATCAAGCCTTTACTAAAGATAGGAGCCTTCGCTCCATCATCAAAGATAACCGTCCCATTGAGATAGTCAGTTAGAGATGAAAATATGGCTTTAATGCCACACATGTATCTAGAGCATCCACATTCTAAATATCACAGTGAATAATTTTGAGCTTTCAAGGCAATGTGAGCGACTTTATAGGGATAAAATTTGAAGACTTGCCTTAGATCACTCTTCTTTATCAATATTTTTTTTCTGAATTTGCCTTCTGATCTAATTTTTTCACTTGGTCATTTAACCGTTGAATATGATTAACCAAGTTTTTCATTTTCGCCCATTGTCTTTGATTATATAGTAGATTGATGGCATGACAATTGGGACGAATGTGCCCAATTTGTCCACACATATGGCAGGTAGGTATAAACTTAGGGATAGTATTGGGTTTTCTAAATTCATATCGAAAGTGAGTATTAGATCCAATTGTTTGTGAGGTTCTAGCAGGTTTATTCACAGTCATGTTATTCCTTGGTTTGGGCATAAAATTAGAACTAATTTGATTTTCCATGCTTTTAGGAATTGATTTAGAAATTTTTCGGGTACCAATGTTTTTATGGGGCTACTTATCATGCGTGTTATGACCTCCTCTCTCACAAAAAAGAGTACCATCAGTCGAAAACAGATAATAGACTACGGCTCGACGCATGAGTGCAATGTCGTCCTCTTACAGAAAAGAGTACTATTATTCAAATGCGGACGATGGACTAGGCTCCAACAAAGCTCAGTGATGATGATAACCTTGCCTAGTTGGCAAGCAATGATATATCCTAGCTAAAGTGCTGCAATGTCCTATTATAGGAATAAGCACTATCAAATCAAGGCTGTCAGTGGATTAGGGTCTGACCAAGGTTGGGGATAATAGTGATCATGCTTAGTCGGCAAACAAAGAACATGTTAAGCAAAGGATTCAACATATAAAAAAGCAAGAAAGTATGTGACGATGATAACAAAAATCTAGCTAATTTATTAATAAATCAATATTTATAATATAGAGACTTGAAACTTTCTAAAAGAATGTACAATACCATCTGCCTATACTCGAACATCATGACTATCCTAAGGCCAAGAGTCCCCCCAAGATTGTGGCGATGAGTCCCCACCTAGCTCCGAGAACTCCTTAATATCTAAACAGTGAGAACTCCAAAATTTCTCAGGTTAAAGTAGCTAAGAGGAAAGTCGAGATTATAAATTTTAAGCCAAAAATAATTACTAATATATCATAATATTTTTCTTCATTACTTAATTGTTATTGAAACTAGTTAAGTAGTTGTCATAATTAATTAGGTGATGTATTCTCTTAAAATAATAAGATTACTAAAAGAATCAAGGATCCCTTTCAAACACAGAGGCCGAGTAGAGGTCAATCTGTTAGTACGAATAATCAGTTCTGCTTTATAAGCAATAATGGTTGGTTGAATTTAATCTTACTCGTATTGATATATGGATTTTTTTTTTATTTGCATAGATTTGATGTGAGCTACTGGACTAAAAAATTAAGTGTTAAATAGATATTCAGCTCTCGAACTTAACATGCGGTGAATTTCAAAAATATATTTTTTTAAACGGCCCGTAAGATTAATAAATAGTGTAATGTCATAACTTCCCTGGTTGATGACGCTGGACTGATGTTTCAGGTTTAATCTTTATAGTTGTGGAACATGTCAACGCGCGTGTGTATTTAAAAATAGTTTTTTAGTAAATAAGATGTTTTTAATTAAATGTTGTATTATTCAGAGATAGCTGAAAGAACATCCCGACGTCAGCCTAAACGCAACCCGCTTTTCTTGCTCCGGGCCGTAGAGCGCTCGCTCACCGTGCGAAATCTGGAAGAGGGTGATGGGGCTGCGAATAACCTCGTAGTCTTCGTCAATTGATAGTCAACCCGTTTGCCAGCACGAAGCAGCATCGCGTCTCTCGGCTTTCTCCCAATTCCTCTCCCTCTCGGACTCGTAGCATCGGAGAACTCCTTCCTGGCGGGCTTATTCGTGATCAAGTAGCAGTACTCGTCGTCTCCATCTCTCTCCTAAAATCTAACACTGCTAAATCACCAATTCCATCCATTTCAGTTTCTCCCATGAAATCCCACCAGTTACGCTTCTTTAAAAGCCGCCATGAACGGGATCTTCAAAAGCTTTATTAACTCATTTAAAGTCCGTTTCAACGACAGTATGTGTTAATTTTCCCGTTTTCCAAACAAACAGACATAATCCTTCATGCTTTACATTTCTCATGACAGCATAGGTTCAATTCAACTAATACTCTCTCCCTCTCTTTCTCTCTCCCCCTGTTTGGTTGAAGGATCAAAAAAAGATGACATAGCACAGATTGCAGCACGAGAGCAGAAGAAATTTTCCTACAAAATATTGGCCCGAGCAACCGATAATTTTCATTCTAATTGTAAGCTTGGACAAGGTGGCTTTGGACCTGTTTATAAGGTAAATTACCGTTAAATTTGATCTATTTCTTGGTTAAATGATCGTTAGGGTTCAATGGATTTAAACCAAAGCGCAAGTTGTGGAATATTTTAGGGGAAATTGGACGATGGGAGAGAAATTGCGGTGAAGATGCTGTCACGCACTTCAAGGCAAGGGAAGAAGGAGTTCACGACCGAGGCTAAGTTGTTGGCTCGGTTGCAACACCGCAATATAGTGAATTTGTTGGGTTACTGTGCGCATGGTCAAGACAAGCTTATCGTGTATGAGTATATTCACCGTGAGAGCCTTGACAAAATTCTCTTCAGTCAGTAACTACTTTACTTTTTCCTTAGTTGTTTGGATCTCCCGTTTCCTCCTTTTTCTTTGGCAACTTTCATTCCCTGCTGGATTCTTTCCTAGTATGTGTAATCATCCTTTTTTTCAGCAGATCCTAAATTTAGAAGTTGGTTTTGCTTGAAGCTTCATGTGATAATATAGAAGTAACGAAAACAATGACTTCAAGTAGTTGTCTTACTATAAGTATTATCTAGTAACAAATTAATTTTGATAATATGAAATCTTCCATCTGTAAGATGTAAAACCTTAAGGGTAATTACAATTTTTGATAGCTTGAGTAAAGGTTATATGGTTAGTATCAAACCAACAAATTAATGAACCTAATACGCAGTCCATATATGAAGCAAATTCGTCTGGAGCTGATGATAAGTTATTTGATATTGGCTATGATTTTCTAACTTCAACCAACTGAAGTGATAACATTTTGTGTAAAAGCACTACTTTGCCTGAAAAAAGGAATTTATCACATTAGTGATCCTTTCATGAATATTGGAGAATTAAATTAAGGTGGGCAATAATGTGCCATGTCTGGTTTGCTTGGAACCTTTTGTAATGTAAGTAGAATGCCGTTGAATTATGTTTCAGCCACTCTGTGAATTGAATTATGTTAATAATATTAAATTTTTAAGTAAAAATGATGTAAGTTGAGTTCCAAACACCAGAATGTAATATGATTATATATGTTGTAATTGCATTACATGGCAACTCCAGGGGCTTGCATTATGTTTTTGTACGTTTATTTATGCTAGGGACCTATCAGCAAGAGAAGTCACCAGCTAATTTTATGGTGCTCTTAATTTTATGTGCTATTTCATTTCTAGAACGTACCATTTTTTTTTCTTAGTTACTCTACTTTCATCACGTGACATGTTTAGTGGTCCTGATATATCTATTTGATAACCCTTTTAAAAAAGGGCCTCTTTTGACTGCTAAGGTAAACTACCAAGCAGTCTCCTTCGCATTGTTTTCCTCTCTCGTTATCACAAATTACTCTTGTGTAATTATTTCTCAACACTTTGCTTTATTTTCTACCTTGTGCAAGTGCAACCAACAGATCAGTAGTTATGTCTGGCAAGCGCCTTTGTTCTGCAATTTTCCAGAGGAGTGCTATTAGTAAATTTTTGAAGTAAGAACCTGCTCACTATGAAAAGTTGGGGGACAGTCATATGGTCACTCATTCTTATTCTTTTAATGATCTAGTTTGCCCTGCATTTGTTTCCAGTAATACTTGGTGCTGTGGCAATCATAGTGAATCTGGAAAAACCGGAGTCTTCTATTTTTCTGGAAGGAGGAATCTAGTTTTAAAACCTAGCTGGAGATGGTTCTTTTGCAGTCACATTATAGTTTTGTCTGCTTTGTTGCAAGACCTGTGTTTGCATAACAATGATAATGTTGACCCAGGTGCCCAAAATTCGTGTTGTTGGGATTCAACCACAGCACAGCTAAGAGCCGAATCCCCCATCATTATCAGCCACCTTTCACTCATGATTAAACCCGGGGAACAAAAACAGTAAGTAATCAAGCATACAAGTCACTCAATTAATTTTAATATGGAAACCCTTTTCAACTAATGAAAAACCAAGGGTCACTTCATCCAAATAATATCCACTGTGAATATTTGGTCACTAATAATCCCATCTTGGCACCCCTTACAACACCCCATGTGACAATCGGTCAAAGCTAACTCAAAACACCAAGTGAGCAATAAGAGCAAATACGATAAGAAAACAAATAACCAATCTGTAATAATCCTATGATTGAAATTAGAACAACATGCTCGAACTTGGCCATGGATGGAACTCAAAACCACGGATGTCGAAATCCTTCCATTTCTCTTTTCTCATTTTTCTCCCTTCTTTGTAGCACCTCTTTGTGTTAAATGCTCTTATAATACCCTAAAAATCGAAATGGGACCTTTTATATCAATGTTGGCTTTTGAACACCATGGGTGAAATTGCCCCAATGCTCATGTGCCCGGCATGCACACATGTAGAGAAAAAGATGCCGGTTTTTGCATGTGTCCCCATCAAGCACCCCTGCATTGTTCAAAATGCACGTGCGCCCTTCTAGTGCCTGTCATGCATCAATCTCTTATGCCTCTGAAAACATTCGCTCAACCAAATCCTTGTACTAGCATAAAGTGAATTATCAATGACATGTTTATTGGGTGTGGGTTTACAAGAAAGTAACCCAATATGTGTTTCTTATTTCTTTTCCCTTTTACACAATGAAAGTGAAAAAAGGAGACACCTGTTTCGTCAAGATTTTAACATATTATCCCTGTTGGGGTAGGGGACCGTGTAACATGAGTATTATGCGGGACAAGTATGGCAGGTAATCTTTCAGTTTTGAAACTTCTGGGCGTGTGTTTCCATGGGGGTTATACACTGAAATAGCGACAGTCATGCAATAGTGCCACCACCCCCACAGAATATTATATTCAAATATACAAACCACCAGACATAAATAAAATGCATTTTGTGTGTCCTAAGTGACGTAAATTCTTAAGGATGTGCTTTCAACAAATTCAAGCTTAATTCTGGCGGCTAGGGCTTAGAAAAAATCACTTACAGCTTCAACCATTTGCAGTACATTTCATTATTCTGATGATCAACTGTTAAAATATTATTGGATCCCAGTAGCTTGCATATTAATGTTCGTGCATTTATTTAAGTCAAACAGATGAATCTTATTTGTAGAGATTTTATTAATTAGCTTGATTTCTTTGATATAGATCCAGATAAAAAAGATAAACTTGACTGGAAGAGGAGGTATGACATAATAGCAGGCATAGCGAAAGGGTTGCTTTACCTTCATGAAGGCTCGCATAGCTGCATCATACACCGTGATATCAAAGCTAGTAACATCTTGCTTGACGAAAATTGGGTCCCGAAAATTGCTGATTTTGGCATGGCTCGCCTCTTCCCGGAGGATCAAACACATGTCAATACTCGTATTGCTGGCACCAAGTATGCGCTACTTCTATCTCCCTTTCTATCTTTTGTCTTTTGCCCTGAATTGGCTCTGATTTGACATTGCCTTGTGATCTAAACAGTGGCTATATGGCTCCGGAATATGTCATGCATAATTATTTGTCAGTGAAGGCTGATGTGTTCAGTTTCGGGGTGTTGATGTTGGAGTTGGTCAGTGGACAAAAGAACTCTTCGTTCAATGCAAGCTTCGATGCGCAAAGTTTACTCGACTGGGTAAGATCTTTTAGCTTTGTGCATCCACCCTTTTTTCAGGTACAGCCATTTATCATTCTAATCAATCATGAAGGCTATGAGAAGTTGCACTTATCCCGTGCTACGTCTCCTCTTGGGGCTGAGGCCTATTTTGTTGAAATCATTCTGTGGCATGTTTTCAAGCAGGGCAATGAAAAAGCATTATGACAAGATAATTTGGGTATAATAATGCTTGGTTTTAATTTGGTAACTTCGGCTAGAACTAAGATGTGATCAGTGCCTTGAGCCGGTGACTCTGTTTGTCGACCTGTGATGTTATACTAAATGGTTAAATAGCTTTAGAAGTTTGGACATAATTAGAACTTTGAAGTTTAGGACGATACTGCAAAACATCAATTAGTGGATGTCGATATAGCGTAATATGATTTTTCCGGCTATGACCTCCTGCTCATATTGTTCTATGCAGACATTTCATGTATTATTTCTGGAGTATGAAAGCTTTCTATGCAATTAAGGCCCAGTTTTTTTTTTTTTTTTTGCATGGCTGACTAATGAATGCATTACTCTTTTGAAAGGATCTCAGAATCAAAACATACTAATTACATTTGTTAGGCGGTGGCCCACGTGTGATATGATTTAGAAAAATTCAAATAGGTTGGAAGAAAAATTCAAAGTGGTAGAATGTGATTTAGAAGAATCTTGAGTTCTGATCTTTGATCTTTCATTATTTTCCACCTAACCACTTCTTGCCAGAATCTTTAATATTTTATCTTATTTTTTAAATAAAAATTAACTATTAATCATGCGATGCACGTATAACATTTATAGGGTTTTTCCTTTTCTTGTTTTTGACACAAAGTGGTAGAATATGATTTAAATAATTGAAAATACAACTATTTTAATTCTACGCAATTATAATAGTCGTAAATGGAATTGTAGTTATATGGGTTTGTCTTATATTTTGGTTTATTATATAACTTATCACATTGTCGACTCTCTCTTTAAATTGGCACCTTTGGGCAAAGATAATGACAATAAATGAGAAGAGAAGTGGAAACACGCTACCACCGTATTTGAGTAATATGATTAATTACTCAAATACGGTGGTAGCTGGCGTGTTTCAACTTCTCTCTTCATTTATTGTCATTATCTCTGCCTAAGGTGCCAATTTAAAGAGAGAGTCAACAACGTGATGATTGACTTTCGGGTGCACCGTAGAATTAAGAACCGCGGCTGCCCGCTCACGTGCGAGATCACGCGCCACCACGTCACGACGACGTCAGCACTTTCTGTGCTGACGTCTGCCTAAATTCTCGCCGGCACATCCCCGTGATCGGAGGGTTGTAGTTCACTTTCAAAATAAAAGATTTTGACAGATTCCTCTTGCATTTGTTAGGCCTACAACCTATACCGAAAAGGGAGGAGCTTGGCTGTCATGGACCCAGCACTGACATCCACGGCAGTTGCCGAGCAAGTTAGTTTGTGTGTTCATGTTGGTCTATTGTGCACCCAATCTGATCCAGAACTACGGCCCACGATGAATCGCGTGGACATTTTGCTTTCGAAGAAATCAAGCACCCTCGAAGAACCAGCCAGGCCCGGGTTTCCCGGCACAAGGTACCGGAGATCTCCGCGGCCGAGAGCTTCGTCATCTGATGCCGGAACTTCTGGTGCGTCTTCCAGTCGTGTTGAATCGAGTACCAATTCTGTTATTGCAACAGCAACTACAACTACTGCTAGGAGCACTATGTCGGACCGTCACGGAAAACGGCCCATGGACATGAAGTCTAGATGGTCAGCCTAATTATTGATTTTACGTACAGCTTAGATTGGGAGGTTTTGATTAATTTTTGAAATTATGAGAAATAGAAGTGTATATTATTGGGCATTGTTCATGTAAACAGGTACAGGCAGGGCTTACTGCCTTGTCAAAGAATCCGTAAAATATCTTATTTTCAAAACAGGGACTTATCACGCCGGCACTGAAAGAATTGTGAGATGTAGCAGTAATGCACTTTGTACTTTATCTATAAAAATTGCCTAATATTGGCTTGAGTCGTGCTTTTTCTTAGCCTCGTAAACAAAAACAGAAAGAGTGAATTAGCAAGTATAAGCTCTTCATTTAAGATGGATTACTATAATATTGATAAGCTTTAATTCAAAAAGAGAGTTCTTTTCAATGCGATTTAGCCAATGTCCGAGCAACAACGGGTATAATTAAAGAAAATCTGGTGCTTATAAACGTTTTATATTAGTATTCATGATACAAGTATAATATCTGATGTATTGACAGTTGCTATTATTATTTTAATAATATCATCTTTTATGCAAATAATGAAAATAAAAATAAGCTGAATAGTATTGAATGCCTGTATATAACCAAATATTATCCAAGTATTTGGTGAAATGTTCAAGTTTTCCATAGTGATAGTATCAATTCATATGACCATGCTCTATTCGGGGGAGTGTTGGGTACTGAACCCAGGGTCCCCAATCCACCGGGTAAAAAGGATAAGTACTTGAC
>JAODPA010081622.1:5352-26275 GCA_025585075.1 Nepenthes mirabilis | reverse complement strand
AAGTAAGTATTAAAATAAATTTTTTAAAATTAATTAAGATTTCTGTCGTACCTTTTAAACAGAATTTCCCAAACGGTGGAATTAATGATTTTATCAAAAAACGAATAAAAAAAATTGCCCGTGAAAATTACGGACGATTCTTGACTTTATTTTAAATTTTTTTCTTTTCACTTTGAATAGCCAGTATTATAACGACAGCTGGTAATCCACTCAACGTGACAACAACCTTTGGCCTGTAATAAAATGCCACGTGTAAGACAATTAAAGAAAAATATCACTTACTAAGCAGTACAACAAGCCCGCCTTGTCAGCCTCCGGAAAACGCGAGGTTTCCTTCTCTTTCCTCTCTTTTGAAAATCTCTCTCTAGAAAATATTCTACTTCCTCTCCTCTCGAAAAGCGAAATTTAGACGGATCGGAGACAACGAGAACCGACGAAATTGACAGAAAACCCTAACCCTAGCGGCGAGCTTGTCCCATAATCTTCGTCGATTTCTCCTTCTCTATCGGCTTTTGTTGTTCTCTTTCGATAGGGCAGTGGATTAATTAGGGTTAGGGTTGCGGCTATGGAACGCTGGAGTGGTGGTGGGGCTGGACGAGGCACGTGGCGTGGATGACCGGAGACGGCCGATGTTAGCGGCTGAAGAAGATGATGGGTAGGGGAGCGGACGGCGGTTGCGGCACTGAAGAGAAGCCGGGCCCTGTGTCCAGGGTTTCGGCGGCGGTCAAATCCCCGGCGCCGGTGGCGAAATTTTCTGACGTGAAGGAGTCAGTCTCATTGGGTGTAGATTTATATTCCCAGGCTCGGAAGGCGCTCTCGGAGCGCTCTCCCTTTGATTCGGAGGAAGCTTTGGCTTCCACTGTCCCTACGCTCCCTAGTGTGCTGGGCAGTCTGGTGTTGAAGCATTCAGATAGTAGGAAAAGGCATAAGAAGTCTTGTTTGGACGCAAAGCCTTCCAAGAAGGGTATAGAGCGGAGTAAGAGTTCGAATATATGGGTTGAGGCGGAGGAGTACTTTAGAGAGCTGACGTTATTAGACATCGAGAAATTATGCCAGCTGTCTAATTCGCTCGACAGTTTAGCTAGTAATTCGTGTTTTAGGATTCCAGTTGCAGGAAATGCCCCTCAGAATAATCAGGTAGAGAATAGGAGTGATAATAACGTTCCAGCTATCCTAGTCCCAGAGGAGGCTGCCAATGTGAATGGAATGTGTTCAGGTAGCGAGGCTTTAGTTGTTGAAGAGGAACCTAAACAGGAAAATGGGCAGGATATGAACGTTGACAAACCAAGCAGTGATAGTTTGCATCTTAATCAACCAGGTTGTTCGCCGCAACCGTTGCAGACTTTTAGCAGTGTAGAGTGGGTTTTAGGTTCTAGGAGTAAGTTTTTGCTGACGACAGAGAGACCAACCAAGAATAGGAAGCTTTTGGGGGCTAACGCTGGGCTTCAGAGGCTTATTGCTGCCAAACCTTGCGAAGGGAAATGTACTCTATGCCATATTTGTAGTGGGGGCGACACAGGTGATCAGCTGAATCAATTGGTAATTTGCGAGGCTTGTAATGTCGCTGTCCACCATAAGTGCTATGGCGTGCAAGGAGATGTAGACCGATCTTGGTTGTGCTCTTGGTGTTCACGGAACAGTGATGCTGAAGCTGTGCAGGTTTTGGGTAGTGGTAGGCCTTGCGTTCTTTGTCCAAGAGCAGGTGGAGCTTTGAAACCGGTACAGAGAGCAGGGGGTGGGAATACCGGACCTTTGGAGTTTGCTCATTTATTTTGTAGTCAGTGGATGCCCGAGGTCTATGTGGATGATACGAGGATGATGGAGCCAATCGTAAACATCGAAGGAATTAAGGAAACGCGAAGGAAGTTAGTCTGTAATATCTGTAGGATCAGACACGGTACCTGCGTTCGGTGCACTGATGGTATGTTCTGCAGCTTCTTTGTAACTTGTGCTATTCTGCGCATTGTTTGACTAGCATACTGCTGAAAAACATGTGGCTCGTGGAAGTGTCTCTCTCAAAAGACCTTTTTAACAACATTTCCTCTGGATACTGCTGCAAATAACAGGCTTATAGTGTTGATGGTGGGTTTTTATTTTTTTTGTTGATATGTTTTACATTTAATCCAATCATGTTATCTAGAATTGATTTTTCGAAAGGTTTACTGATGAAAATTTCTAAGGCAAACCTGTGAATGAAACAAAAACTAACCCTATCACGTTAGTATGACTCTATTATTGATCTTTTTGGTACAATGATAGCAAAGGTAGAAGATGTCAGTTTTGGCAACAAGGTAAAAATTGTGATATTAGTTGGAAGGGGAAATCCTATCGTTCCATAATATATTATAAAATTGACTTCCTGCAATCGACTTGCTTTCACTCTCATTCTGATTGCTGGCTTGCTTTTTATATTCATGAAAACCAGCAGTTTTGAAATGAGGGGAATATGTTTAGGTATTAGTATCACTAGAGGAGAATTTATTTTAAGTTGATATGCAGCGGCAGGCAGGTTAGTTTGTGTTTGATTTTTTGTTTTTGTTCTGTGTGATCGTCACCAAGGTTGTGGCATTTTTAGGAAAAAACAATAACAAATTTTCTTGAGTTTATATTTTTTTCCAATTCTATTCTCATTTTTTATTTTCCAATTCTGCTGTCAATGTTCATTGTGGTACCAATTTTATTCTATGTAAATTATTTTGCCCAAATCATGTTAAAAACTCTAAACATGACCTTCAGTTTAAACTTTTCACACTTTGAAAGTTTTTGGCATCTATGAATGGTAACACATGGCTTGGAATATGATCAAGTTGACTTGATTTTTTTTTTTACCCTAGGATCTAATTTAATTTGGCAATTTCCCAATACTTATTTTTCTTTATGTAAAAAGTTGAGAATTGAATTGGTATTTTTTCCCTAATTTTTATTAACAATACTCTTTTTTCCCTGCTAAGCAATTTTTTACTTGAATATCAATTAACTTGTGGTTTTATCAAAAATTTTGATATATATGTTCCACTTCCTTCCAGTTAAATTATTGTGGGCAGATTTGCTTGTTTTTGTTGGTTTCATTTTTGTTACTGGAGATTTTTTTAATAGCTGTTCGGAGATTTCATAAACAGGTTCATATAAGGCAGCAACAAAAATGGTACACTTTGAAATAAATGCAGAAAAAGTACATTTAACCAGAATAATATAAACAATTGAGTACCCCTAGCTTAAAATCTTACATGTTTAAATCACTTTCTCTAAATACGATCATTCATCACACCTCAGATAAACCAAAGAGTAGAAAGAGGATTGAGGGTGACAGACTTATCTCTGCGGACGTTCCTGTTCAACCGTCCCCTGGCAAAGAGCTCCATTGTAACAGATTCCACTTAAATCCATATTGACTCCCATAAGCTCCCTTTTTGCTATCTTAATGGATATGTTCTCAGGAATCTAGATGAGCATGCACCCCTTGTGTTTTAAATTGTCCTTGTCTCTTGTTGCCAGACTTTAGCTGTAGTATCTATAATCAAAAAATGAAATAATGGATTTTGTCTAATATCTCTCGTATTGTGGCTGTCATGATTAGCATTTAAGGCAAAGTAGAAATTGGATGAATTTAATGAGGGATGATTATTAAAATTTTCCCATAAAATAGTTCGGGTAGTAGTAATTGTAGTATTGATTAGCATTTTAGGCAAAGTAGAGATTGGATGAATTTAATGAGGAGCGTTTATAAAATTTCCAATGAAGTAGTTTGGGTAGTAGTAATTTACTATCTTGAAAACTATGTTTTGTCAAAAAAAGGATAGCTCATTTGTGATATTGTACTGTTCATATTGTTGATATTGCTTACATGTGTTCTTAACGAAGGATAAAAGAAGGAAATTATGTTGAACTCATGGAAGCTTGCTTAGGGACCTTTTGTATTTATCTATTTAGTTGATGGGAAAGAATCAATGAACTGATTCAAATGGGTGCCAATGGAATGAAAACACAAATAAGATATTACAACTTCAATGATTCTGCAAATCCCATCAAAATTTTGTATGTTAAGATGGATATGAACCTTCTGACCACAAAAATAACCTCTTCAGCAATGAAGAACAGCTTGGAATAGTAGCTTTTCACCCGATACTGTGATTTGCATTCCTTAACATCACAACGAACAGGAGAGAGAAAATAGCAGCTGCAACTCAAACAAGAGCAGAATGGTTTCCTCTATTAAACACAGGGCACCATACCTAGCTATACCCTTAAACTGATTACCATGAACTCATACTAATCAGCGCAGGAGCATCCTTTATAAAAGCCATATTATACATGATTGGAAAGCAAATCAACTACTACCCAGCATATAGCCAACAAATTTCAATACGGAAAACTGCATAGGGTTTGTTATGAGTGTTTAGTTATCTGCCTATACTATCGATTTCTGTAAAGCCACAAGAACAACCCGTCACAATCAGTCTTTCTTGGTCATGAACTTCAAGAACCATTCAATTAGTGAATCCCTAAACCTCATGTATTGATTTGCAATGTAATAATACTCCATCCGCTATTATCCTTGAACCATAAGAAATAGGAGACCCCCTTTTCAACCCAAAATAGTAGCCAATCTGTTAAGCTTTGTAACATTTCACGAAATAATAAGTTCTGGTTTATCTAGCTTTGTTTGACACTGAGAGAACTTCAAATGCTAATGATATTCTTTTCAACATGAAAGGATTTCTTTCCTTTATTTTTTCTCGGTGGCTGGCTCAAGTTTTAGTTTTAGTTTGGCGTTCTACAGCGAAGCATCAGCTGGATCTCTGTTATGTGCTCTGTTTCTTTTCTGGTTTGTGCAAACAGGGGTGTTTTGTAACCTTTTTATGGATGATTTGGAGATAATTTATAGGGTTCTCTCGAGGTCATACATAATGTCCTCCACTGATGTGATTTTTGTAGTTCAAATCCCTTGGAGATCTTCTTATAGAAAAAAAAATCATGAAGGTTTTTTTTTTCCGTTATTTTTGATGGGGTGGGGGGAGCTGGTTTGGAGTTGATGGTAGATTGAGATTTCGAATGTGTTGGAGTTGAAGTCTTTTCTGGACTTCTTTCTGCATTAACCATACATGCCTTTGTTTCATTACCAAATGAGAAACCACATTGTGTGGACATGAGAAAACCAGTTTCACTTATCACCTAAAGGTATTGGCTTGCATGAATGATTTTCTGCTTCCTTGTAAAAAGTAGTGATATTCTTGCATGTTCGATGAGGCAGACATCCAGGCATAGTGGCTGTGGTCATTCTTCTCATGGCTCGCACTCTCAGTGACGATAAATTTTAATCAATTTCCCCCTTTTGAGAGACTTTTCATTATTATGCCTATATATCCCTTTACTTTGTGTTGTAGGCATGGTAGAGTACCTCTAACTTGAAAGCTCCATTGAAAGAGAGTTTTGTCTGTCGAATTTTTTTGTGCATGGGTACTTCGATGATATTAATTTTGGGGATTGAGCTTAGCTCTTCTTGCTTATGGTTGGGGTAGAAATTCCAACTCTTCTTTCTATAATTATGCTGTGGGTTTTATGTGCAAGAAATCTTGGACTGCATATATTGCTAGAGTTGCAATAAATAGAGGTTGACAAGTGTTTACGTATAGAAGATCATTAAGGACCCGTTATAGGAATTCCATCAAGTCTAGGAGTGCTACAGGGATTACTCTCAAATTAATGGAGGTGTTACGAAGCAATTGAGGCTATGAGCACTCTCTCTTAGTAGGCCGCCTACACTGTGGTTTGGGCTAATGGTTTAGCTGATTTGGTGATGGTAGTGCTGTTGCTGTTTTGTCTTTGCACCTTTGTTTTGAGGGCACTATTTTGTTTCATTGTCTATTATAGTTCTAAAGCAATGCTGTTGGAATGCCAAAATCATTTTTTTTATTTGTCCTGACTGTGAAATATTCTGCTGTAATACCAAAAACAACAAACATAATGTATATACCTTAGTAGTGCATGGAATTTACTTGACAGGTAGCTATTGTGGAGTACATAAAATTTTGGGATAATCTGTTGGTCTATCTGTGTCAAGTATGTGTCTTCCTATTGCTATTTCAGATATAGTGGAGGTCCCTCTTTTTTTGCCTTTTTTCCCGTACTTATATGTTGTATTCTTGCTGCTTAGTTGCTTGAATTGTTTCGTTTAATGAATATTTTTAGCTTTGTTACTGAATTTGCTGCCTGCCTAGATAAGTGAATCATGTCCAAAGAGTTGGACTTTGTGGCATGCGCAGTGAGTTTATCATACCTGTAGATGTCTGTCATTGCACTAATAGTTGCAGCTTGCTTGTTTATCTTCTCGCGTTTGTAATTATGCTGTTACTGTCTCCCTCACTCGCAAGAGTTTGGAAGATGATGTCCTTTCTGGTAAATGACCTTTCTTTGGTGTCTGTGTTCCTGCTGCTGTCATTTTTGTAGTAATATTAGTGTTACCTGCTTTTGTCATGGCTGATTGTGCAGGAGCATGTCGAACATCTTTCCATCCCATATGTGCTCGAGAGGGAGAACATCGACTTGAGATTTGGGGAAAGCTTGGATGTGATGATGTAAGAGTTTGTTATTTTAATAATTGTACTAGATTTGTAAGTAGTGTGGTTCTGGTGACAGTGCCACTATTTCTCAGAAGATCTAGTGCTTGCATTATCTTGTATTTTATGTCATTCATGGTTTGCTGTCTGAATTGTCTTCTCTGTCCAATTATTTTACAGGTTGAGTTACGAGCTTTTTGCCGCAGACATTCAGAAGGCTCCAATGGTTGCAATGCCCTGCAACGAGGGGAGTCTCATTTTCCTCATGGCAATAATTCATCTGCCTCCCAGGATTCGTTAGTAACATTGCCAGTGAACAAACCAAATCATTTCAAATTGGGTCATGATAATGGAGACAACATTGAATTGCATGTTGATGCAACCAATGTTAATTCTGATAGATTGGAAGATACTGAGCCACAGGAAACTGGATTGCAAGATGTCCATTCTAATATGAAAGATAAACCAGCATATGGTGTTTTGGGG
Organism: Nepenthes mirabilis; assembly: GCA_025585075.1. Classification (NCBI taxonomy): domain Eukaryota; kingdom Viridiplantae; phylum Streptophyta; class Magnoliopsida; order Caryophyllales; family Nepenthaceae; genus Nepenthes; species Nepenthes mirabilis. The sequence continues at coordinate 19,232 of JAODPA010081622.1, read as the reverse complement.
GATTTTGTTGATGTGGAGACTATCGTACAGAGCACGACTGAGGATGTCAGTGCTTCAGAATCCATTAACCTTGCCCTGGTTTTGAGGAAGGTTCATGTTGCTGTCAGCATTTGGTCCCTTCCTTTTGTATGAATATGTAGATTTGCGATTGAATAACATTTGGCTGTTGAACAGATAATTGATCGTGGGAAAGTCACTTTGAAAGAAATAGCATCCGATATTGGCGTCTCAGCTGATTCACTGGCTGCTGCCCTTGCTGTAATATTTAGTCCATTCTCTAAAATCTCTATACATTTTCTGAAAGCATGCGTTCCCACTGTAGCTATTTCTTATTCTTCTTTTTATTAATTTTGTTCTCTTGGTTGTGGTTTGCAAATTTGTCTGTCAGGATGATCACTTGGATCCAGACGTGAAACGTAAATTAACAAATTGGCTTACAGATCATGCTTACATGGGTGCTCCACGGAAAAACTTTAGAGTTAAGATGAAGTCCTCCATTTCATCAAAGGGTGAATTAGGAGTGCGTGACGTCTCTGACACTGTTGAAGTACAAGCTTCTGATATCTTTGATGTTCCTGTGAAGTCAGTTCCTCCAAGGAGGAGAACAGTCAGCAACATTAGGATTTTGAAGGATGAAAAGGTCATATCCCCGCACAAGAATAAATGCAATGAGAGTGGTGTCTCAGCTAATCAGGATTATGTGCAACGGCTTGTCAATAAAGAGCATGATGATTCAAGGAAGGAATCGGTTTCCAATAAATTGGAAAAGGTGATCTTTGGCCTACAACAATGTTCCATTCGTATATCTTTTCTTCAAAATGTTTTTTGGTGGTTATTATTGATATTTATTTTTGTTGTATGATACTAATGACGTTTTGTTTTATTATTTTTCTAGTTGGTATTGAATGGTATGGTTGCATTGATTTTTTTATGGTACTTTTTTATATTTCTTGTTGTTTTATCTGGTTGTAAAACTTGTTTCCTGGTGCCATTCAGTCTTTACTTTTGCTTTAGCATCCTGCTTTGGGATCGCAGTTGATTCTATTATCTTGGATAATTTCCTGGTGCTATCCAAATTTTTTTTTAGGATGTTGTGTAGGGATCCCATCCCAGTTGATTCCATCATCTTGTTTGTCCAATTTTAGGGATTTATTGTATGGTGTTTCTGTTCTCATGTGATGAAGCAATTATTTATGTGAGTTGCACCCTTTAATTGAGTGTTTGCATTCGCACATTTGTCTGTTGTTAGCCAGAATTGTTGGATCTAAATTCTTGAGTTGCCTCCCTGCGATGGAAAAAGGGTCAGCACATCTAATACTCAGGAGTAGAATGCACTGGGCCAGTTTTTTTCTTTTATTTAATAGAGGTGCCTAAACATATTATGCTACTTTCAGGGCACTATATAAATGTATCGTGCTAGATTAAATATGGATATTGGAAGAAGTGATTGTCATTGTGTTATTTTCCTGCCTTTTTCTTGACTGTCACATCTGCTCAACTGTCATTTGCGTCATGTCTAATTTCCGAGTTGTTTTCTCTGTAGCCAGGTTCAGTTGGATTCTCCACTAGTGGTGGTCATTTCTTCAACCAGAAAGATTGCAATTTGATGATGTCGTATTTTGTGAAAATGTAGGTATAGAACGTGGTTGTGTCTCTTGATAGTTAGTTTCCTGAAGCTCTTGTGGCCCTGGTACATTCCTTTCTTAGAGACCTGTTGTGTCATCTCCCAAAAACATTCTTCAACTGACGAGGAAGCATGCATGCCATTTCTATTAGAAGTTATCATTTTGGCTCGAGGAATTTTGGCGGTTGAAGTTGTTAATCCCTTTTCTGATTATGCCTTCATGTAATGTTTGTGTGGGAGGTAAAACACTTAAAGAAGAAAATGCTAGTTTGTTAGGCATAGTCGTTGAAGTTTGTTAGGAAAATCCTTGAGCTAGGTCATGATTTGTAGTTTTATAGAAAGACATATTTAATAGAATGAAGCAAATGTTGTGGCAGTTTAGGAAATAGGAGTATGCTTTTTTATGTTTGTCCATTCGAATCTTTTAAGCATAGTCATAGACATTGGATACATAGTTTGTTTTAGACATGATGCAAATAAGGCACGATGCCGACAAACCAACATGCTGTCTTTTTTAAAATAAGGACAATATATATGCTTTAGACATGTTATTAAAAGTTCATAGTTTGTTTATCGATATGAGAATATAATTGGTCATTAATATTATTTTATACTAAATTATCAATAAAAATGTATATTATAAAAAAAAATTCGCACGAAAAACCAAATATGTAAGTGAGCCAATTGAAAGCAGTGGTGCTATAGCATATCTAGCATAATGAAAGAAAAAGAGAATGGGAGCTTTGTTTCTTTTTTAATATTTTCAAATTACTAAATTGCTCTAATTTTTATATGAAGAATCCTATTTTCATGAAAATTTATATAATAGCCAAATGTGTCCAAAATGCGCCCAAGTCAGAAAGAAAATTAAATTAATAAAATATTTCAATGTGTGTTAGACACTAATATGCTAACTTGGGAGAAGTGTTGCTGCTCCTTTATTCTGAATAGTGTGGTTGGACTTGTAATGTGTCTAATTTACCAAATGATGGAAAAGAATTTTTTATGCTGGGTTCCATCTTGGATAATGATATCTGCTTCTGATATGTGTTTGCCTTGCCTGAGGCTTTCTGGCCTAATTTTCTGTAGTCCACACATCTTTATCCAAAGTGTTTGATTGAAAGCCATATTTCTTTGTTTTTTCCTTTTTGGTTTTATTTTGCGGAATGATGTGTTTTCCATTTGATTGTGTTGCATTTTCTTACTGGCACTTTAGGATGTTCTGCTTTTGATGTATAGCCGCCCTCAGTTCCCTGTCAGGGAAAAATGGGTATCAGTGAGAGGCTTTTTTAATTGGTTGGAATGCTTGCCCTCATATTGTTTGAGAAGACCCTGGTTTTAGAAATAAAAATTTTGTTTGCCAATCTATATGCAACCAATTAAAAAAATTTGCCCATCGTTTTCATTATTGAGCAATTTGGGGAGGGAAGGTTGAATATGTTGAGTTTGTGACTAAAGACTCACAGTGCTTAAAATTAGATTATCGACTGAGTTTGTTGCGATTCTGTAAAATTGCTTTCTATTGTTAAACATTAAAATTGTTTTAAGCCCTTTCTTTAAAAAACAAAATGTATATAGTGAATGATTTCCTAGCCCCCTGACTTCTTACGACTTGCCTGGTAAGTTAAACGGTATGGTTTGACACTTGATTGATAAATCAGTTGGTATTGGTGGGAGGATGGAAAATATCCAACCCTATTATGACCTGCTGAAGTCTAATTCCGAATTCCCATTAAGTTGTGATGCAATTTTCAAATGGTTGATCTTATTGGTTTTCCTTTGTTTCATTATGTTCTTTTGTAGCAATTCAAGTCTGGTTTATGTGTCTTTATTACTTCTTATTGCAGATGCTTGTTGAGCCTGCTGGGGAAGATTCATTGGCAAAACCTCCACTTCCATCTGAAAGTATGCTTTCCAGAATAATGATTTTATGCATGTGACTTCGCTGGTGTCAAAATTTGACCTTGTTCATCATTTTAGTTACATGATAGTGAGTAGTGTTTCTTAACAAGGGTTACATGGAGATTTCATGTTTTTTATACAGTTCTTTGCACTTATTTTCCTGATTAAGTTCTCTTATGCAATTTCGAATCTCTGTTAATGATCTTCCAATTCTAGAGCAATCTCCATACTTTGTGAACACCTATTGGTTGATGGTGGAAGTTCTTATGATGTGCATGGTGCTGGATGAGTCTTTTATTTAACAAAAAAAATCTTGACACAGTCATTTGAAGGTAATCTTTTTCTTCAACTAACATTCACTTCTGCCGCTGTGGTACACAAGTGGCAGAACCTGTTAGTTTCTCATAGGGTCCTTTTTAGAAAGATATGGGAGTACAATATCGGAGTAGAAGATAGTTTGTACCTGCTGATCAGGTGGGATCTCCAGTTCTAATATTTATGCCTTCTAGCATGATGTTAGGAATCCCAGATATGTAAGGGAGGCTTTATTGAGCGATAGTTTTAGGTAGAAAATCTCTTTGAAGCCTGCCTTGCTTATGTGAGGTATGTAGGAGGTCAGCTTAATGCATGCATCATATGGCCGCAAAGAATGTCCATTGTGGCTAGCTTCTCTTTATTTTTTAAGTTTTTCATTCATCTCCCACTAGTCTTCTTCTTGTTCTTTTTCTTTTGGGAATACTAAGTTTGTTACTGGAATACCTTTTCTTTTTTTCCATCTTGAATTTATGGTCACACTTTTTCTTCTTCTTCCTCCAAACCTTGCACACTGGTTGGAGTTTTTCTTGGCTTAAGGACTGGAAGGAACATTTGTTCTGTATTGGAGATTCTTTTGATATTGTTTTTACTTTGTACTGGACAAAATAGTTTTACGTTATTATATTGAAGTGGAAACTATAATGAAGACAACCTTCTTGGCCACTTAAGGTTTCACATCTCTCAAGCAAGAGTGTTTGACACCTTGACGTCGACTTATCACATCCTGGAGTAAAAGAAGACCCTAAGGGTTCGGTTGTTTGCCAGTTTTGAACTGGTAATTATGAGAGTGATAACAGAGGACGTTTCTGTAATACAGTATCTAAAAATACTCTCAAATAACTAATTTTGGCATCTATGCCTGCTTGTGATCAGTTAAACCTGTCTGTCTGCATGCCTCTCATGCTCTGATCAAATTGGTGACCCTGCACCTCCCTCCTTACCCCTTCCTATAAAAAATGGTTTGGTAATTTATTTTTTCTTGCTAGAGTTTTGAGGTTGTGGAATAGAGATTTGTGCACTACTAATGTTATCCTGTTTATTGTTATTTCTGCGTCACTTTTGCATTAAGTTACAAAGTTTCTTTCATTTATTAGTTAGAAGTTGATTCATCCCCTATATAGCTTAGTATTTTTTATGGACAGGTGATCTGACTCTACCTTTGAAGTATGCTGATTTTCAACTCGGTGCAGGGCACTGTATGCCATCCAGGAGGAATGCTGCAGTACCTGTTGACCAAGAGATTCCCCCTTGTTCATCTGTGAATAATTGTAGCGATTTTGGCACGTAAGCCTTCAGTTTGGACTGTCATTATTTTTCCTCATGGAACCACATGTCCTTATATGCACTGTTCACAATATGATTGGGGCTTTTTTTGCATTAAGCATATCTTCACTTTATTCACGTGTAAAACTGTGGTATGGCTGTACGTCTTCTCTTGTGCTTACATTTACATGTACAATTCAGTTCAGAGGGATCAGCATCTGGTTCTTATGTAAATTCATATATCCAGAAGAGGATTGAAGAAACTGAGAGTTCAATTTTGAATAAATTGTCTCTTGAGTTTGATGGTAAAGCCTTTCCTGTTTCTTGCATGCAACATTGTATGAGTTTAAATTTTAAATAATTACTTGCCTTGGCAGGCACTAGGGAGCGTAAAGTTTCCCCTTTGGAGAAATTTTCAGAGGATGGTGTTTGTTCAAATAACCAAGAGCATCACTCGAGTGCTGATGCAGTTGACAGATATGAAAAGGCCAAGGAGATGGGAATTTTTTATTCATGCCCAGATGATGAAGTGGAAGGCGAAATAATTTATTTTCAAAGCAGACTACTTGCCAATGCGCTTGCAAGGAAGCATTTTAGTGGTCTGTTAGGACCCCTGCTTACATTTTCGCTTTAATTTTGTCCATCATTCTCTTAGTGGTTATGGTAGAAGGAACAAGGGTGATTGATTTTGTTTCCGAGATTCTCTTTTTTTGATTATTTTCTTTTCATCAATGGTTGAAGTTTATTACATATCTACATGGGTTGCGCTCTCTTAGCAGTCCTTTCTGCTGGATTATGACATCTGCTGTGCATTGCTTGATTCTCACCGCAGATGATCTAATTTTCAAGATTGTTAAGAATCTGCCACATGAGATGGATGCAGTACGTATGCAAAGATGGGATGATGTGCTTGTGAACCAGTATCTTTATGGACTCAGGGAAGCAAGGAAGCAGGGTAGAAAAGAGAGAAAGCACAGAGAAGCACAGGCAGTGCTTGCAGCTGCAACTGCTGCTTCCTCTAGAGTCTCTTCATTGAGGAAAGATGATGAATCATCTCATCAAGAGGTTGTAGTTCTGAATGGTTTTTCATTTTTTTTCCCCTCTTCTTTTCTAATTTCAATTTGTTGATGGAAGTTGAAGCATATTTGTGTTTGTATTTCTACCACCGTGCACTAGCTACATTCTCTTTCTTTCTCCTTTGTATAGAATCATTCCAAGGTGGATACTTCCAGGGTTCGTGGTGGACACTCGCAGGTAATTCGGCGTGTAAAAGAGACCACCTCCAGCTTGGCTGTTCCTGGGGCTACATCAGATGAACACTCTGATCTTTTGCAGTTCACGTCACCCTTCTTTAAACAGAATCCAAGAACATGTGATATCTGTAGACGATCCGAGACAATATTGAATCCGATCTTAGTCTGTTTTGGTTGCAAGGTTGTCTCTCTAGTTGCCAATTCTTCACCCTTCCCAGCCTTCCTCTCCCCCCTCCAAAAAAAGAATGTGCCTTTTATATCACTGGACTTCTCACTCTGGCATTTGATCAGGTTGCAGTTCACCTGAATTGCTATCGCAGTGTGAAGGAATACTCTGGACCATGGTATTGTGAATTATGTGAAGAATTATCCCCGTCAAAATGCTCAAGATCCCCATCAGCTAATTCTAAGGATAAACCTTATCCAATTATCGAATGTGGTTTATGTGGGAATTCAAATGGTGCTTTTAGAAAATCTAGTGATGGTCAATGGATCCATGCTTTCTGTGCCGAGGTAATTTTTGTTCATGTTTGTTGAACTATTGGGAACTACTTTTTATTTCCTTGTTTTATTAGCCTGAAACCTCTATTTTGTGTTGTAGTGGGTGTTTGAGTCTAGCTTCAGACGAGGGCAAGTAAATCCTGTTGAAGGAATGGTATGTGGACATGTGGCTGACTCTGGATTCATCAGTTTTTAGTATTTTCTCAGTAACTGACTCCACATACTTACAACATTTGTGATGGGATGATGCCAGGAAACAGTTCTGAAGGGAAGTGATGTTTGTTCTGTTTGCCGCCGCATATCCGGTGTTTGCATAAAGGTGCATGTTGCCTATAATTTTCTTTGCTGCTGCACTTATGTTTGAGGAGGCTGTTAAATCTAACCGATCTCTTTTGACTGTGTGTAGTGCAATCATGGCCACTGTCACATTACATTTCATCCTTCTTGTGGTAGAGGTGCTGGCTACTACATGAATGCCAGGAATGTTGCTGGCAAGTTGCAGCACAAAGCTTACTGTGATAAGCATAGTGTTGAGCAAAGAGCAAATGTAAGTTTGTGTTTTAGGATATAAATAAATGTTGGTTATTTGATAGTTCCTGTCATCATAATTGTTAGGTTTATTAATATTGTTACTTTAATGAATTTTGCCCACAGGCTGAGGCTCAGAAGCATGGAATTGAAGAGTTGAAGAGCCTTAAACAAGTTAGGGTGAGTGGGGAATTATACGCTCACTGTGGATTTCATTTCATTTAGACTTGTTGCATTGTTGTCGTTGCTGAGATGTTTTATGACTTGTTTCTGGTTTAATGAGTTCTGAGCTGCTGGTCATGCTGTCCAAGCTACTTGTTTTGCCTTTGGATTTCAAACGTTGAATTCAACGTTTGCTTATTTATTCGAATATTTAATGTTTTTGTACATGCCATTGCATTGGTAGCTTCACATGTCATCAATACTTCTATCTGTTCTTCACATCAACATCTCAAGAACGCGGTCCCAGTTTTGGTAGTAGATTATGGCATGTTGGCTAAACTGGTCTTGGAAGTCACTTTGGATCCCAATCTGATGGTTATTTGTATTTTGTTTTTTTTCCCTGACTGAAGTATCTATGTGAGTTTGTCAAACTATCTACTGACTCTCAGTAATCTGTCAGTTGCTAGAACTGAGGTGTTTGATGATGTTATTCAAATTGGAGTGATGGCATGCTGAGCAGTGATGTATGCCTATAAGGTTTTGCCTTAAGTGTTTTGTTGAACTGGCATGCTTTAGGATATATCTCTTCTGTTTTACCCGTGATTCGTACTTACATGAATGCTCGTTTTGCTCCCTACAAAAAAGCTCCTTGTTATATAGCCATTATCTTCCCTGTTCGAAGCCAATGCTTTTTATCTTTTCTTTGTAGTGATAATGTGATTTATTGAATGTGAATTCCTATATTTGTATGGTTTGAAATCATTGCTTGAAAGGTATGTTGCTGGTGACCTGTGCCATGTTTTAATTATTTTTTTCACTTCTATGGATATGGATTTGGTGTCATCTTATTTTGATCCACTTTAGATATATATGTATGCATATTTTTTTCTATTGCTAGCAATTTTCGAGCTCATTTACATGGGTTGTAGCTGCATTATGTTGAATGCGCTGTCTGATGCATGTTATCGTGTATGTGGAATTTGTTCAGAATTATATATTTGTTTTACCCAATGGATGTCCAGGTTGAGCTGGAGAAGTTGCGCCTCCTATGCGAGAGGATCGTCAAACGGGAAAAGTTGAAGGTGAGTCTATAAATGGCTGCAGTGGCTCCTTCTGTTTAGATAGCCACCTAACCCCACTTCTTGGGGGGTGAAAATGGTAGAATTAAAAAGAAAAGAAATGGAAAAAAATGGTGGCATGTTTGTTCCTGCTGATCAATATGCTTAGTGGCTATTAAATACATGAAGCGGTAAATGCAGTGAGATGTCGCCTTATTTTACTCTCTTGACCTTTTGATGTTGTAAATGCAGCGAGAATTGGTTCTTTGCTCGCATAATATACTCGCTTCAAAAAGAGATTTTGTGGCTTTCTCAATGCTTGTTCCTAGTCCTTTCTTCACACATGAAGTTAGCTCAGAATCAGCAACAACTTTGCTCAAGGGTCTTGGAGATGGCTCTCGATCATGCAGTGAAGCAATGCAAAAATCAGATGATGTTACTGTTGACAGCACATTTTCCGGGAGGCACCGGATCAAGCTTACAGGTTCGGTAGATGCTGACCGAAGGACAGACGACAGTTCTACATCCCAGCACCTTCCTACACCAAAGCCTATGGATAGAGTATCTTTTGCTGGGAAGCAAATACCTTATCGGGCATCTTTGGCATACCGCAACATTTCAGATGGGGAAGATAAGAGGCTGAAATCCCGAAAGGTTATTGTTCTCTGGATCATTGAATTTTTATGTTTCGTTTGTAAATTATCACTTTGTACTTTAAGCAGGGGGAAAACAATTAATGACATCTCTCTCTGAATGTGAATTTTGACTGGTCTGCAGCATACTGAAACATTTGAAAAAGAGCTGATAATGACGTCTGATCAAGCGTCAAAGAAGAATCAGCGGTTACCAAAGGGATACATCTATGTCCCGATCGACTGCCTCTCGGAGGAGAAGCAGGTAAATCAGAATTTTGTTGGAAAAGGAGATCATGATGGCTAGACTGTCTAGGCTTTTTCTTCTGGATTATTCGTTGATGCTGCTGGAGACAGTAAATCGTGTCAGGCATCCAACTTTCTGCCTGATGCTCCCCGGTTCTTGATCACGTACAATGACAGCTTGGAAATTCTTTCCGACATCCGTTTCTGGCCCTCCTTTCCTCCTTTAAGAGCCTGTTCTGGTTCGAATGATGAATATTTTTGAAATGATTTGTTGTGTATCTGTTCCGAGAGCCAACTGCACAGGAGGTGAGGGGGTTTGTATCTCTCTTTTAAGGGGTTCAAACTGCTTTCCTTTTGATGTACTTGTACACACAAGTTAGGAGGTATCAGCTGCTGTTTATGCTTTGTAAAAATTGTTGTACATATCCTTACAGTCAGTCTCAAAGCAATTGCCGGTAAATCAGTCCAATAGGAAAAAGAAAAATAAATTATTTTGTCAAAACAAGCACACAGTAGCTCGAGATTCTCCAAAGAAATGATGTTTGAAAGTTTATGGACTGCGGTTGGATGACAGGTCTGAACTGCCTCTGCACCTTCCGATTTTCTGAATGCTGATGTTATGTAGATTTATGTGGACAGCAGTTGAATTGAATGCTTTTGAGTTGTTTCTCTTTTCCTCTGTGCTTCATGTTCATGCTGTTTTCTGTTGTTCAATGGCGCGGAGTCCCATGAAATTTCCCATGGGCCGCATCCACACAAGAGGAATAAGAACTTTGAAGTCAATAGCAGAAATAAAGAACAGAGAAATTGGGTCTCTGGCGCAGGAAATAAACATCTTGTGCCTGTCCTTACGCTGCTTCCTATATGCCTGCCTGAATCCAGTTTGCTCTGAGATTTCCCTGGAGGCAAGATTGTTGCACTTTCTCCTCCGCTTACTATCTTCCATGGTGTTGTTTACCATCATCTTTGGTTTGCTTACAGATTTAAAGCTTTGTAGGTGGCCAATGCCCAAGGCTTTGGACTCCTGAGATCATGCTAATAGTGAAGAGTGAACACTTCGCTACTGATGGTCATCATCTTCGGACATTAATCAATGTTATGGGTGAGTAAGATGAAGTTCCTGACTTACATACAAACTATCTAATCTTGTTCATATCCGTTGATAATACTCCAATCGATGCTTCCGTTATAGTTCGTTCGAATTATTATTTTCCCTTATTGTCATTTCCGCTCTAGTCGACCTTTGCTCGAGAAATGGACATAATCGGGCAATGTAGTGTCCCCGCACCTGTTTATGGGGTCGTGATGTGGAATTTAATCCATCGATTTACTGTCGTGTCCGCCCATTAATGTGTATGTGATATCTGCACCCACTGCCCCTCCGCCCTTATCTACCTCCTTGGGCATTAAGCTCCGTTTGCCATTCCATTTATTTATACTTCAAAATTTTGGTTTTATATAAATGAGAAATTTTGTTTTTTATATTTTAAATGTTGGGTCGTAATGTTCAAAATAATTTCCCAAATCATGTAGTATTTTAAAACGGGATTAGTAAGACTAATTTTATCTAGTAATTATCAATCCATCACACTAGGAGCTACCCCTACTAGTGATTGCTCTAAGAACAAGCCATTTCTGTCTTTTTTTTAAAAAAAAGATGTTTTTAGATTTGTTTTCAATATTTGATTTTTTTAAAATTTTATGCTATCTATTATTTTAATATTAATCTGATTTGCTATAAAATAATTAAGTCGGCGTTAAAATGGATTCCAACCTTAATTGAAAGCGTCCNATTTTAATTTTATTAATCCAATTTTTAGATATGGGTTCCTCTCTAGGAGAGATATAACGCCCCGTATGGTAGGGCTAAAATTTTTAAACAATAACAATAATAACAATGATAATAAGCATGCTTATTTTATAAGAAGTAACCAAGGCGTGTTTATCTCCCTTGGAAGGCTCTTCGTCACCTGCTAACAAGAAGACAACGAAAGCTAAACAAACTTCTTCTCCTTCAAGCTTTCGACAGTCTCCTTCAGGCTTACTTCAAGCGGAATGAAGTCTATGCCCAAGCCTTTTGCTTTCTCCTTGGAGACCTGAGATGTTGACTTTAACGGCATATCATCTTCACACCTGCATATAATTCATAAATAAGCTTAAATTTATTTATTGGCAACTATAATCTACTTAGTCAGATTTTTATTATTGGTTAACCAAAAATAATGGGGTAATTGCTATAAATTCATTATGTCAAAAAATTAGTTAAATTATCGAAGTGACAAATTTTATGAGAGTCAATCTTAAATCACTCTGTGTATTGATACATCTAAAAGAATTTCGGGTACCCCTGTGCCCCACAGTGCAAGGGGACAGGGCAGTGGGTGGCCCCACCGGAAGAACAATCAGGTATCCACTTTGTGAAATGTGACCCATATTGATTTTTTGACCGGCTCATTTGAAGACTCGATCTAAAAAGTTTATAGAGCATTTTAATATAAATTTTGAATGAATATTAGTGATGAGCTACAATCCCAGGCCGCACTATTATTTTTAGCCCCCCCTTCAATATATAACTTTGCTCTAGTATTATTTACGAGCTTTAAGTACAAATTTATAGGAACATCTTGTAATCTTATTTTTAAAGGTAGCGAAACATCTAATATTTTACCTGTGGTTTTTTTTCCTTTGGAGGATTTCAACGTAAACCTGGTATTTCATTTTGCTATAATTTATTAGTTTAGTGCTACTAATCTCTTGAATCCCTACAATATTTGTTGAATATCACTTCTACAGAAAGCTCTGAGAGAGGTAAATGGCCTTATCGTATAGATAAACGAATGTGGAAAAAGGAATGTAAATAGGAAAGAAAGAACTCACTTATCCGGGAGTTGGAGAGTGGGGAAAAGCTCCTTTAAGATCTTCACAATTTCTGAATAATGTGCAACCCTCTCAACCAAGCAATACCTTCCATTAGCTGAAGGGATCTCGAACGCTTGAATATGTGCATTTGCAACGTCTTGGACATGGACCAATCCAAAGGCCGCATTTCGGTACGTTTTTGCTCCTGTCAATATGTCAATGAAGTACATAGTTCATCATCTGGTAGTTAACTATCTGTCCACCACCCCCCCAGCCCCCAGGCAGCTTGGGTTCGAGGATCTCTGGGCACGGCTCCCACAAAGCAGGGATCAATTCCCACTTCCATTCAAGGTCAGAGGAGGGTTGTAAAATGGTGGAAGGAGGATCTCCGGGCATGCTTGTCACTCTTATGATCATAAAAACATCATCTAGCTAATATTTCAAGCACTGGATGAACTAATCAAAAACCCAGAACAGATACTAAAAAATGCATGTAATCTGTGAACAAATACAATCAAAAACCCAGAACAGATACTAAAAAATGCATGTAATCTGTGAACAAATACAAGCGTAACTGTAGAGTAATCAGATTTCAAATTGAATAAAAAAACGTAACCCTATTTATGTAATGAGAATAGGTTGAAAAGAAAGCCTACCATTGATTAATTTCAGAACTGCAGCAGCACTTTCATTAAGTGTGGGCTGTAATAAAGGACCAATGGTCACTGTTGGATTGATTACAACCATGTCCATACCATTCTCTTTCACAAATTTCCAGGCAGCTTTCTCAGCCAATGTTTTGGAAAGCGGGTACCATAGCTGCCGAGGTCAAGAACAATATAAACACACACAGTGAAGGAAAATAAATCCAGAAAAACAAAACATAAATTCAATTAAGATGCAGCAGTGATTATAGAGCTAGAGGTGCAGTAGTGTGCTACAATCATGAGAAGCACAGCACGGCATGAACGAATCCCACTATCAAACCATTGGATCCAGATCACTAAACGAGAGGGTGTAGAGAGAAAGTAGGATCAGTAATCGTGAAACAAGTTTACTAATACCTATCATGATGTAGAGAGCATTACTAGTATTAAATATAACCCAAATTCATTTTGTGCAACTGTCCTTTCTGAAAATCCACTCCAAAAAATTCACAGTATAACTTGATATGAATTTTTGATGGAGATAATGGACCTATAGTTTCTAAGCTTATCAGTTTTGCCTATATGTATATAACGTTTAAAGTTAAAGGAATTATTATTCATTTGAAACAAGGAAAAAAAACAGTACCCCTAGCATTTTTTCTCCCAGAGAATAATCATTCCAAGATTGTTTCCCTTTATCCTTACCCTAAACCCTAATTTCTCTTAGACCTGATCAAAATCGAGTTTGTATTGAACATGTGTCGGGTACATGTGAAAATTTACAACCACCAAGTCAAGCCAAGCCGAAAATACCCAAGTTACAAGGGCTAAAACCTATAACCCTAACATTCCATAATACAAATTAGGCCGGTTTAGGACGATCCATAAAC
>JAODPA010081611.1:0-26274 GCA_025585075.1 Nepenthes mirabilis | reverse complement strand
TTATTCATAAAGTAAAGATACCGGATGACTTGAGAAATTAATATATTGTAATACATGGAAAATATTACTCATTATTAGAGGACTTATCGCCATGATTCATATATTTATTTCTTAAAGTTTAAAAAATTGATAATTTTAGTTATCACATCAAGTTAAATATGGACCAAGTGGGAGAATGTGGGCTTCAGCTCAAATCTAAAAATGATGAGCCAACCCAATGAGCCGTTGAGTCGGCCCATGAGCCGATGCGCCGATCGAGCCGCAAGCCATGGACGGCTTATCTGAAGCCGATTGCGAGCCGTAGGGTTTCGTTGCCCTCTTCGTCTTTCTCGATCGATTCATCACCATTTGCCGTTTTTCTTAGTTAATTACTGAAGCATTTGTGGTCCATTAAGTAGTGATAACTCTCCCATTAAGTCAATTAATCAATTTTGGCCGGTTTGAATTCCAAACATTCGGTTGAGGCGGGTGATGGTTTCGCCTATAAATTGAGCATTCTGACTTTGTCCCTAACACCCAACTCAAATAATACACCATCTAAACGAGTGAAGGAGTGTCCAGAAACACGGAGCCGGTCTGAATCGAACGTTCGAAAATAGAGCGCCAAATGGCCGGAGATATATTATTCGATTTTAAATTCCGCTTTTGTGATTATTTTAGCCACATAATTTTCTATCATATATATCGTTGATCTAAATAAATTTATTAAAGCTATATTATTATTAGAAATAATAATATCTTTGTCACACTCTGACAAAGTCGACACCCATGTTGGTAGTCCATGATATACTTGCAAATGTCACTGTCACATCAATGTTGCATTTTTCAACATTTTAAGTGCTTATAGTGCCCTTAGTTGCTACCGTAATTCCATTTTTAAGTTATCGAATATCTCAAAATTCAACATGTATATGTCTTCTATGATTTGTAATTCAGAATCAAAGCAAATCTAAATAATTATCAACAAATATAATAAATTATAAATATGATCTGCTAATAATTCTCACAATATTCAAATCTAGGCCGGACATAATAAATATCCATATAACTTGAAATGACAACATTAATAATATTAAAATTCACGGGATCGCCTGACACCTCATCTGAGTAATAAACGATTACAACCTACTTCACAATATCGTAAAGAAAGGAGACAATTCATAATATAAACAAAATTGCCAATCCAAAACAACCAAACAGCACAATATCCAAATAACATTGTTTTCTCTTGATTAATATAACATACAGTCCACATCCTGATTATTAACTCAAACAATACCCAAAATACACTTAACACGAATGCGATCCAAAATACAGGGTTAATACTCACCAATAAGAATGAGGCTTCAATCAATTTTGCTTTCAAACTCATTGTAATTTATTCGAAACCTACGAATTTGAAGGAATAAGAACAATAATAATGTAAGTTAAAAATTCAACGAGTGTCAATATATAATATAATACAATGCGTCCAAAATTAGGATAAAGGTTGATAAACATATACAAAACGTGTAAAATCGCAGTTCAAAAAGCCCGTTAACGAAAGTTAAAATGTGGTTTCACATTCAAAAACTTATGCCAAAATGAAAAGTCACAAGTTCTTATTGTATGAAATCAACCGAATATTATTTGTGGATGAAACTTGCGAATCTTAATCAAAATCTCAAATATAAGTCAACACAGATAAAACATATTGAAAATCTAAAATATGTGCAAATTGGAGAATCAAAAATAGAAATACTAATTTGAAAAAAAGTTATAGTACTTTCGGTAATTTTAAGCTGTATCACTGCTATTTAAAATTATAGATAGAATAATCTATATACTATTTCTTATAGATAGGAACGAAACTATGATCTTTTGTCACCCATGAAATGAGTACACTCATCAAGTTTGTTTAATATATTTGGATATCTAAATATATTAGTTTCGTTTAATTCTTTATAATGGTTTTATAAAAATAAAATTGGAAAAAGTTTTTATATCACATGTTATAAAATGTTTCCTAACTAACAGAAAAGTACAAAACTCCCCTTGTGAAGGTCAAATCACAAAGCTTTTTCATCAAAAAATGTCATATATCGAATCATATAACCAATATAGAAGCTTGACCCGAAGCAATAATGTATGGATACCACATGTACGGCATATATGCAAATTTTTCATGACATTTTCTTTATAAATATACTTATATATGATATAATATTTCAAAATATTTACCTATTGTTTTTATAAACAAGTAAAGTTTCTAAATATTAGCAAAACCAAAGTAAAACCCAAAAATAATCGGTAAATAGGGACATGTATGCACGATGGAGTCAAATAGATTAAATAAACTAATATACATGTATATTAAATCTACCAAACCTAAGCAAAAATAACAAAAAAATGGAATAGACTAATGATAGGACGTAAGAATATTTATCTCAACTTCAAACTAAACAGATCTGATAAAAAATATTTCAAATGATATCTTCTCCTCTTTCTCTCTCTTCTCTCTCATTCTCTTTTTTTTTTCTTTTTTTCTTTTCTGCGCGAAATGATTGAACAGTATATGTTACTCCTTATATAGCAAAATCAGCACACAAGCGTCATTCAAGGGTGTGTCAGGCTTTGCACCAAGCTCTCTTTGCGCATGAGCGCCACCCTGGGTGTGTCTCGAGCACAACTTTATTGAAATCAGTACTCTAGCGGTACCTCAGGTGCTTCTCGGGCTCTACCAATTTAGAATTTGGGCTCAAAAGTGCGTCGGATGTTTATCAGGCATCACTTTACTACCTTATTCTGAATATCATTTAAAGTTCATATTATACAATTATTTTTGATATATCTAATTTAAACAAAAATAAATTAATAATACCAAGTTAAATTAGATAAGAACTGGATATTACAATATGTTAGCCAATATTTTATCCCGTGTCCAATAATATCACAAAAGAATTAACTAATTATAAACCAAAAGATTAAACATATCTCCATAGCTTAACAAATATTAATTAAAGTAGAGTGGCTTTTTTTATATCTCTAATGTTATTTTGCTACAATGAGACTTGCGTTCCTTGTCTCCATTGAAGTTCTTCATAATTTAGAGCACAAATAAGATTTGATTCGAAGTGGGTAGAGCCTTGTCACTGAGCAACAATAAGAGAAACTCATTGATTCAAGATATTCAATAGTATATTGATAAAAGGACATTATACAAAACTATAAACTGGCAATAATAGAAACTTAGTAGCATAAATAACTGATAAAAATAGTCATTAAATAATTTATCTAGATTTTAAGCTGAATATCCTTATTTTATATTTAGAGATTTGTTTTCACTTTTTTACACTTTAGTTGTTTTAATTGAAAAAATTTCTTGATAATATATAATTCCAACTGATCAAAACGGGGAGGGTTTGGCCGCCTCCATCTTATCCCGCTTCTTCCCTCATCTCCGCCGCAGTTGCTAGGGCTAACTATGGCGAACTACGATCTTACACCGAAGACAGCACCGAATCTAGATCGTCACCTGGTGTTCCCTCTCCTAGAGTTCCTTCAAGAACGGCAATTATACCCAGAGGAGGAACTGTTAAAAGCGAAGATCGAGCTCTTGAACAAAACAAACATGGTCGACTATGCCATGGACATTCACAAGAGTCTCTATCACACGGACGATGTGCCTCAGGGTACTTCCACTTTCTTTCTCTTTCTACAGTTTCTAGTTTTACTTTTCCTTGCCAATGAGTCGGGGTTTTTACTTACCGAAAAAAAAAAAGAGTCGGGGTTTGGTAGCCTTAGGGTTTCCACTTAATTTTGGGTTTTTCGTGTGTGCGACGAGTGTAGAGATGGTGGAGAGGAGAACCGAGGTCGTGGCCAGATTAAAGGCTTTGGAGGAGGCAGCGGCGCCTTTGGTTTCGTTCTTGCAGAATTCTAACGCAGCTCAGGATTTGAGGCCTGAAAAGCAATATAACCTTCAGATGCTCAATGACCGCTACCAGGTTCTCATTTTCACTGACTTGATGATTGTTTGTTGATGGAGATGATGGCTAAGAATATTCTGCATTTTAACGATCTGTTCATACTCGTTATTGTTTCTAGTAATTTTTTAGTTGTGAAATGGGATGAAATTCACCGTGTGATTGTTGATGATGCTTCTGGATCTAGTTTATGTTATTGTATCGTTTAGATAGAGACCTAGGAATCGGAATAGGAAAGGATAATTCCCATTCGTAGTGGTTGGGTAAGAACTGCCCATTCCATTCCGATATAACGAGTGAGGCTACCCTCTGATTTGATCCTCTATACCCAATGAGAATTGAATTCTACTTTCTATCAATGCAAAACCATTATCAATGGCCGGTGAAGGATTTGATGGCTATCAGAACGATGGAGACAACTTGCAGGAGAAAAAATGGTTTTGCATAGTTGATTTCACGACCCGGACTAAATAACCACAAATGTCTGGATAATGATGCCAAAATATACTACATCTGAATACCTGTAACAGCATACTTATATACCAAAACTCATAACAATCTTGTCTGTTTTTTCTCTATTTTTCATTATACATTTTATATCTATGAAAACTATATGACCTTATAACGAATAAAACCACAAAAGTTTACTATAACTATATATAATAACAGAAGATTGCCAAGTCTATCCTCCAAGATACTCCATACAAGACACGACAATCTCAGGCTAATATGGAAAGATAGGAGACAAATAATAGAGGAGTTAAATGTCTTGCAAATAATCCCATAATAAAAAAGTTTAAAGATAATAGAGGCCAATAAAAATTTAAGGAATTTGTAGCGTCACAATTGAGAATCTTAGTAAAAAACATCCGTGATGATTACATTTCTTATCATTTTAGTATTTTTCTCCACTGTGAACCTATGGTTAATAAAATAACCCTTCCATTAGCCTGTTATAATCAAGAATACTCTCCATCACCCCCACTGGGTAATGCCAAGAGTTTCAAACTACACGTCTGTGGCCTTTTTAGTCTTTTCAATAACTGAACATCTCAGATATCCATATCATATATAATACACAGGTTCTATGGGGAAAATACATCATATAAATATACATTATCAAGACTATTACAATGGCCATAGTATCGGATAATGTGGACTACACTAAAGTATCTTGATGCCCATATTATCAGGATATAATAGTGTCTTTGTACATCTTTTTTTACTTTATCCGTGGAATGCAGAAGAGAATATTATACTACATTAGACTATAATGTAGAATATCTAGGTTGAATCGTCAATTGCATATTATCTTCATTTATAGTTCTCTACCATATCCTACCAAATTGGGCAATATCAATGAATCATGGTAGGACCATAAGGAAGAAACAAAATATGAATAGGTCTCAAGGATCATATAAGAAGGTAATGAAACATCAATATGATCGGATACTAGCTCAACGATGGTTAATATGAACTGAATTATATAGAATGCAACAACTGGGCAAAATGTATCAATAGATAATCAAAGGAATATATCCGATAACCGATAATCTAAACGTAATCTAAGGTGCCGTTTATTTCATTCACACACCATAATTAATCCCATCTCAACCTATCTGTACCTCAACTTATTCTAATCATCTCATTCACCCAGACCATAATACTACTTTTCAAATAATGTTCACAAAATATGTGATTAAGTTTATCCATCAACCAATTGATCATAATTTATGGCTTAACTCCTTCGCATTTATGATTTACTGTGTCTTCAAACGTATAAAATCCCCTCTGCCATAGTAGGTCACCTTAAATATTTCATAGGAATTTACATGCTAAAACTTCCAATTTTTTCAGAATCAACTCAGAATTTATTTCACCCTAATTAATCATCAAATATCTTGTTCTTACCAAAAACGCACACCAGCTTATTTAAAGTTAACCTCTCTTGCTCCGTGAGTCAGTAGAGGAGGTCTGCTGTTGTTGGATTGAATATTCTCTTGAATGGAACAGTGCGATTGTGTACAGCCATTGAAATTTCAAGCACCGGAAATTCAGCAAGTTGGTGTTGTACATGAAGGTTTTCAACATGTGGAGCCCATTGGACAACTCGTTTGAAATGATATTCATATGTTGAATGAACACCTTGTGTCTCACCATCACTATCATCACTTATGCCATCAAAATCTTGAATCTGAATTAGAATTTGAAGTTGAATCTGAACTGTAGTCTGAATATTCATCCTGATATTTTAACACCACAATAATGCTCTCTCTATAATATTAGGTTTTCAGGTTTATATATATTGAAAATTTCCCTTAACATTTGATGCATCCTTAGATCTGGATTATTGAACGAGTTAGGGTGTCATTTGATCTTTCCTGGGGGTCGAGCTAAAGTCGGTCCCGTCCTAGTTACTTCGAATCTGGATTTTGTACAATACAACTGACAAACTAGAGGTCAGGGGTGGCGGGACTTGCTTTCCGGTATATCCTTCGACGTTTAAGTCAGAAATATTTCTCAGACGGATAGAAAAATAGGAGAATATGTAAAAAATAATGTGTAGATGCATGCAGTTGGAGGATTGAGTGTACTTGGAGGACTAAGCTCCGGCGGTGCGCTCTGTTGGGGAGCGGCTTTAAGATGGAGGACTGAGTTCCGGTGGTGCGCTTGGTTGGGAAGCAACTTTGAGACGGAGGACTAACTTCCGGCGGTGCCCTTGATTGGGCGCGGCTTGGTGACATCTCGTCGCATCTGAGAGTCTGAGGGTTTGGAGAGCACCTCGAAGTCTGGCCTTAGAGATGCTTTTCTCAACTAGAGTCCCCGTTATCCACAGAGGTAGAGGGTATTTATAACATTGGAGCTGGCATGGCCTTTGAGCTGTCTCTATGATCGTGTGTGGGGCGCATATGGCAATCATGGCTGTCCGGGGACATTCTGTCCCTTTTTAGTACGTTCTAGAGGTCGCTGCATGGCAATTGCCTTTCGGAGAGATTTGCTAAGTTATAACTGCCATCCTGGAGCGATGCCTAATCAGAGGCAATATTTTGGGAACATTTTCTGAGCTGTTAGGACAGTTGTTGTGGCTGCATTATGGCAAGTTCCATGTGCTATGTTATTGGGGTGTTGGCAGCTGTGCAGGAGGGGCAACCATGGGAGAGGCGATGCGCAACCCTAATCACCCGCACCATGCTGAACAGTTTTAAGCTGACCTGCCTTGGCCATCCGCAGTGCTTGTTGGGCCTTGGGGTTGGAGGAAGCTCCATCGGGCCGTCGATCTTCTGCAGATCGGATGCAGGGCCGGTTCATGGATCACTGGACCCAGCAACATTTCTAATATCCTAAAATTAACTCAGAAAAATCTTTGATCCAATTAATCAATTTTTTCATCCAGTAGAAATCCACTATTTCCTAGTGCTTGAGCAAGGTAGAACTCAGGTGCAAAACAGAGATGCAGAGCAGGAGGCTTAGAGCAGGGACAATTTCTCAGATTTCAAATTATTGGAAATTTTGGGTCAAATATGCAAAAGTTCACATCATGATAAATCTCAGTGCAAGAACAGTGTCGGAATAGGAACAATTTCATCACATGAACTGAGGTCATTTTTTAGCATAGGAGCAAGTGCTACACAGACAAGAAATGAAGTCAAACGAATACTCTTCTTTACAAAATCAGATACTTGAGATAAACTATACAAAGGTTGGAATAAAGGATGTTTAAATCATGGTATTTCTAACCTGATTTTGCTCCCTAGCCTTACTTCTTTTTCTCTTCTTCATGAAATGAATGGATGGAGGAACGTATGTAGGGTTTTGGTCTCGTGCTCTCCTTTCCCTTTTTTCTCGACTTTATTTCAGCTCTTCCTCCAGATTTTTTTCTTAACAGATTTTGCCCCTTTTAAAACCAAACAGGGCCTTTGCCACATCCTTCCCACATATAATTCTCAAATTTATTGTGACACCTAATTAGGCATGGCATTCGTCATTTTATATACAGTAGCCACCTCCTGTGCAGTTTACCTACTCATGCCAATACTTCCCTCAGTCAGAAACTTAAACAAAATGTAGAGCTAATTAGCTAGAATTTTAATTTAGGTGTTAATTTGGTGTCCAACAGCAATTCATTTTGGTCCACAAAAATTCCTAAAAATTTCAAAATTATAATCCTTGGATTATGTGGTGTTCTTACTTGAAGTATTTATACGCCAAGTATGTCCTAAAACTAATCCAAAATTTAACAATTAAGTAATCCAAATCAATGCACCAAAATTATTATCCACACACAACATATTTCAAGTACCTAAAATACCAGGATGTCACAGTTGAAGTAATATTTCTTTCAACTTGAGGATTTGCTATTTTGTTTATAGTATTTATATTGTGCAAGGTGTGGTAAAATGTCTATTGGGTATTGTTATAGAAGTACTTGCATGATAATGTGAATTACCACCTCCATTAAATCCACATGTCCCTTTATCCTCGTATATAACATATTGTTGTTGAAAAAAAACCAATGAATTTTTGCATTCACTTGGCTTATCAGATGAAATTACTTTGTTTGACTAGATTGGTCCGGAGCAGATTGAGGCCTTGTATCAGTATGCCAAATTCCAGTTTGAATGTGGTAACTACTCTGGTGCTGCAGACTATCTTTATCAGTACAGGGCACTTTGCACAAATAGTGAAAGAAGTTTGAGTGCATTATGGGGAAAGC
This sequence comes from Nepenthes mirabilis, assembly GCA_025585075.1. Taxonomy (NCBI): domain Eukaryota; kingdom Viridiplantae; phylum Streptophyta; class Magnoliopsida; order Caryophyllales; family Nepenthaceae; genus Nepenthes; species Nepenthes mirabilis. The sequence goes on along the minus strand of JAODPA010081611.1, from coordinate 17,598 downwards.
TAGCAGCTGAAATTTTGATGCAAAACTGGGAGGTTGCCCTTGAAGAACTAAATCGTTTGAAAGAAACTATTGATTCTAAGGTATGTGTTAGTGCATCTGATTTCTGTGGAGGACATCCTTTTTTATTAACTGTTTTATTACGTCTGATGATGCTAATTTGCACTGCAGAGTTTTACTTCCCCCTTGAATCAGGTGCAAAGTAGAATTTGGCTGATGCACTGGAGCTTATTTATCTTTTTCAACCATGATAATGGAAGAACACATATCATTGACTTGTTTAATCAGGACAAGTTCGTTACTTGATCTTAACTTCTATCGCAATTGTTTATATATTTATTTTCGTTACTGATAAAATTTTTATTTGTAATTTTTTTGGCATTTCAACTATTATGGTGCTTATCATAGAGTGATTGAATGATATTTTCCTCTCTCTCTCTCTCTCTCTCTCTCTCTTTTAGTCAGCTCCACATGTTCATCAGCTGAGGTGTGGGTATATTTGGAGTTTGCCGACAATGATCTTGAATTCCTTTGTATATATTGGATTCATACTCATGCAACTGCTTTTAGCATTTAACTCATGTTTGGTATTATGGAATTTGAACTTTTTGAATTAAATGTGGATGGCCTTGTTATTTATAGGCAGTTGCTTTTACTGTTTTTCTTACTAGAGCAATTCTTTATCACTGCCTTTGCCTTTATAGAAAAATGCATATCATCTCCTATGTCTATCTCATGATAGTGTTTAATTCAACAAGATAATTATTTATTCTATTTCAGGTACCTTAATGCCATTCAAACAAATGCTCCACATCTTTTGCGATATCTTGCAACTGCATTCATAGTTAACAAAAGGAGAAGGCCTCAATTCAAAGATTTCATTAAGGTTATCCAACAAGAGCATTATTCCTATAAAGATCCCATCACAGAGTTCTTGGCATGCGTATATATCAACTATGACTTTGATGGGGCACAAAAGAAGATGAAAGAGTGTGAAGAAGTATGATCCTTCTACCTGATATAATGTATATTGATGGCTTGCTTTTGAGTGCTTTGGAAATCCAACTACTAGTATATGTTACCATGTTTATGCATCCTTCATTATTTTTAGGGCTATGTTTTCAGTAACTTGACATGATGGTGTCAAGAATAGCATGAGGTAGGCTATCCACTTCCCCAGGACAATGACCTATGTTCTTGGGATTGAAAATTGAAAAATATACTGTTTGTTTGTTTTCATTAACCCGGATGTTTTTCGTCATCCAAACCCTCCTAACTCCAGTAATTTTGGGATGACTTACAAGGGAAGCTGCAAAATGACATGGTTTTATATCCAATGTCTCTGTTGCTGAATTCTAAAAAAAAAATAATGTTTAATTGGTACAAATGGATCATATTTATGACAGGAAAATTTGTCTACAATAAAATTTTGGTACCATTATTATACTTCTAAAATATGAATATATACAAAAATTTTTGTCTGCATTTCTTTCACTGTTTGTTTATTGCAAAGCTTTTCTTGCTAAGTTCTTGCAGAATTATGCTTTAGTACAATTTTGTTGTAACTGCTAATTAGTTGAACCAAACTAAACATTGTAGGTATTCTATGTGATGAAATAATTAGTAGGATTGCACGATTTGTAGGGTCAAATGAAGAAGGGTTTTTATAAATTTAACCTTTTATTCGATAGTGTTTAATTACGAATATGTTACGAATGCATTCCCCCAAAGCTCCTCCCACCTAAAAGGATACTTTAAAGGATTATGTCTGTTGTCATATCATATGAATGCCACCATCTTCTACTTTGGTAGAGAGCTTTGGATGCTTTTGAACAGTTTTGCAGAGGTTATTACAAGTATGCAAATGAAATGCGGTTTGTGATATTGTGACTTGTTGGCATGTGTTCATGTATGAACTCTGTTTTTTCCTGTCATTATTGTAGCACGTGGCCCATGTAATATCATGTAATAAGTTTAGATCCTATTCATGGAGATTATGTAAATGGGAGAGAAGGGAAGTCATAATTGGGGTTAAATCCTGGAACAGATGGCCCAAATGTAAATCTCGGTACTATAGTGTGTCGTTAATTTTCTGTAGTATTTATAGTGCTTCATTCTGTCTGTCCTTTGATAGGTCATTTTTCACTTAATTTGCTACGTGCTGATTAAATATCTTTGTTCTGTGTGTGTAATATTCTTAGGTGATAGTGAATGATCCGTTTCTGGGCAAGCTAGTTGAAGAAGGGAACTACACTACTGTGCCTTTCAGGGATGAGTTCCTGGAGAATGCTCGTCTTTTTATTTTTGAAACCTACTGTCGGATACATCAGCGAATCGACATTGGGTATGTACATGCTCTGTGTACCCACATATTCTTTTATTTTTTGTTTTTAATTGAATGATGGCTATTTATTTGGATTATGATTTGTAAATGTTTTATGAGTTCATAAGGCCAAATAAGTATATGACCAAATGTTTACACAGTTTAGTTGTTTGAAGGAGTCTATAAGGTGCACAGCTTATTCAGCATCCATTATGCTCCTCCTGCCACCCCCCAATATATATACATATATATAAAATTGGAAATGGGACTTTTTTTTTTAAGGATTTGCGTACCGTCTCCTTGGAACCATTTTTACACCATGGATCCTTCAGGGTATTTCTCTCTATCGTTCTGTGCATATGCTCCTAAAACTTTTCTGGAATGTACCTTTATTGCTGAATTTCCATGCAATGATGTTTATTAATATTTATATGTTTGGATTGGAATAATTTTTGCAAGGTAAATACTTAAGGGGGATTTTAGATGTGAATGGCTACAACGTAAACTTTTTTTTTCCCTCTTTAATTGCCCTTGTCTTCAAATGATAGGGTAAAAATATTGGGGTAGATCAGCAATTTTGGTTGACTGGAAAAAGAAATTTTGGTTAATTGTTGTTATCCAAGTCTATACCCACTATATTTGTTGTAAAATCAGCGATTTCTGTATCGTTAGATTCTTGGTTTTTTTGGCAAGTCTAGGTGAAGCCCTTGCATTTGTTGGTCAAACATTGCACTCTTTCAGGGTAAGCTTGTTAGGCCTTGTATAGTACAAGAATAAACCCCCAAATTTGAACTTGGGGAACAATAAATGATGAGGAGTCACTAAAAAAACCACTTAATATAGTCATCGTGTTGCGAAGTGTTACATAAATTCTATATCAGCATACGGCCATTTAAAAGAAACAGATAATCTGATGCTTATTTTGTTTCCAGCTTTATCAGTGGCCTCAAAGACAAATTGTGGTTTATGGTGAAATTGCTAAATCCTTCTTCCTTAATTTCAACTTGTCTCATTACAAGAACAATCTATAGAAGCATTGGCCAAGAAAACCAAATCAGTTTACAGACCACCAATTTGTTATCCACACCATACTGACATTACTCGGTTCAACCACAAACAGAATGACTCCAAACCTGATACATCTCTACCTGTACCACTCTCACTGGATCAGAAACATGCTTTGAGCATTTTCTATCATTGTAATGAAAGATTTTCTCCAAACCATAGATGTATTCCCAGACAATACAATGCCATTATTACTGAAATTCCTGACTCTGCTGACGTAGAGCACGAGTTGCAACAATTGCCTGAAGAGGAAACTTCTGAAATATTAGTCCATGATTTATTTACTCACCATTCAAATAATACCATCAAAATTAAAGGTCTTACCATCAGCATATTTACATCCTGATTGATAATGGCAATTTCTGGATCCCAAAATCATTGCTTCTACTCATTTCTAATCCATAGCATCACCTCCTCTTCAAGTCACAGTTGCTAATGGTAACCGCATCATCAGTGATTCTCAATGCCTTTCTTTTCCTTGGTCAATGCAAGGACTTGAATTCCATGCCAATTTTGGAATCCTCCAATCAGGCCAAGAGATATGGTTTTGGAGGTTGATTGGCTTAGCCAATATAGCCATATCCTTTTTGGTTTCCCTGAACTCACCGTAACTTACAACCATAATGTCAAAGAGATAGAGTTACAAGGTACTACGAAGTCTGCTTCCTTGGCAAGCATATTAGGTAAGACATTACAAAAGTGGGTTCAATTGAGCCAAGGATTCTTGGCTCAATTTTTCTCCATCAGCATTTCACCTCCCCAAGTATACATTCATCCTTCTATTCAATCAATATATTTCAAGGATATTTTTGATACACTAAATGGACTTCCACTGTCTCATGATTGTGACCATAAAATTACATTACTGCCCAATTACTAAACCAATAAATTTGCAGCCTTATTGATTCAACCAAATTCAAAAGTATGAAATTGAAAAACAACTGGAAGAGATGCTATTGTCTTCTTCAATTCAACCGCTTACTAGTCCTTTTTCTTCTCCAATGTCACTGGTTAAGAAGAAAGATGGCCCATGACGATTTTGTGTGGAATATGGCCAATTTAACCAGAACACTATCAAGAACAAATTTCCTATTCCGATTATTGAGGACAGACTTGATGAATTACATGGGGCACAATTTTTTTCTAAGCTTAATCTTTGATCTGGTTACCATCAGATTCACATGCATTCCAAAAACATTCATAAGACTGCATTTCGTACAAACCAAGGACATTATGAGTTCTTGATCATGCCATTTGATCTCACAAATACACTTGCTACTTTTCAGTCCTGTATGAACAACATCTTTCATGCATACATTTGTAAATTTGTCCTGGATTTTTTGGTGGCATTCTCATCTATAGCTCTACATGGGAACTGTGCACTTATCACATATTGTGCAAGTTCTTCAAATTTTGTGACAACGTAAGCTGTTTGCCAAGATGTCCAAGTGTCAGTTTGGCCAAACACAAATTGAATATTTGGGCTATATTATCTCGGGTATGGGAGTTTCTACAGATCCCGCCAAAGTGACTGCTATGCTCAATTGGCAACTTCAACATCCATTAAAGCAATAATTTGGATTTCTTGGATTGACGGGTTACTACATGGGGTTCATTGCGGGTTATGGTTTATTGGCTCATCATCTTATAGCTTTGACCTCCAATAAAAATTTTGCTTGGCCAACTGTAGCAGGCCTTCCAAGCCTTCAATACAGCTATGACCACAGCTCTAATACTAGCATTTCTTGACTTCACTGCTACTTTTATTATTGAGACGGATGCTTCCAATTCGGGTATGGGCACAGTGTTATAGCAGCATGGCAAGCCAATTGCTTTCATTAGCAAACCGTTTGGACTAGCAAATCAAGGGAAGTTTGTCTCGTCCAAAACCTCGAAATCATATTTAATTTATATGAATCCAATTATTGCCTTGAAATAGCATTTAATCCTTCATCATTTAAAATTTCAATTGCTTTTCACCGATCAAAACTCAAGTCAATATTGGACGTGCACCTACAAAAAATCAGATATTGACAAACAATCCAAAATGAGATATTAATACTATCCACAGGATCTGGAGTACCACACTTGCAAGTGGCCCCAAATACCGACAAATATGACATCGTTCATTTGTAAGGAAAAGTATTTCAAAGTAAACGAAAACATAAATCAACTTAACTGTAATAAATAACCAAAAACCCAAACTCAATCACTGACATGATGCATCATTGACAACTGATTACAAACGAACGCTAAAGTAAATGAAGTCTATCAACATTGAGTATCGTTTGTTTCTAATTAATAATACATGAAGACTAAATCAACTTCTTCAATCTGAATTCGAGCAGCCGTCCTTTAAATTCGATCACCTGCAAGTATTACCCCAATTCTTCTATTATGAAAGATTAGGCTAAAACCGAAGTAAGAATGAGTCAATTACTCAATTAGACATAATTTTCATAATTTAACATATACTTTACATCAAAGACATGCCGGAATATGATATGATAAGACAATGATATAAATTCATAAACATTTTATGCATAATTTGAAGTTAGTGATTGATTTTCTTTCTTGAAACTGTACAACATCTAATTATACTTAAACATGCAAAACTTATGGATTAAGGATTAGTGATGGTCTCACTAACAAATGAGTAAATAATCAGAATATGTTATTCTTTAAAACTCGTAGGTGAGCTTTCATACATATAACCTTGTAGACGGGTGCTGAACGCAACTTTTAACCCGTGAATAATAGGTTCACACCTCGATTTTTATTATAATATCTTAGGATATATCATAATATATCTCCGTCGATTCTTTACAATGGTTTGTGTAAAATCAGATGAAAAGCTCTACTCAATTACGAATATATATTTTATATTTTCTCATACTAGAGAAATCCTTTATATTTTCTTCAAATTGATGACATGTAGGAACTCATAAACATGTGGGAACAATTGTGTGCTTTTTGTTTCAACATGGGGGAAGTGTATTGCAAAATTTATAACATGTAGAAGCTATAATCTTAGAATATTGCTGTGAATAAGTAAACTTAACATAATTTCATTAATTTATTTCAAACATGTGGCATGTAGGAACATATATATGAAAATTTATAACATGCAGAATTATTTAAACTTGATTGAAAGTCATATGTTAATATGGTTGTGGAAAATCAGTTTTTATACACAATGTATATGAATTAAAGGCACATTATTCATAAAAATTTCATAGAATGGGAGTAAGATAATAGTATGCAAGGTATAAATTCTTTAGCTATGAAAATATTACATATATGAGTATTTGGAATAATAAATGCTTATAGATATCAAAAAAGAGTAGTAACAAAAGAAAAAAGGTTTGGATGCACTTACATTGAGCTTGAAATCACAAAAAATCTCTTGAATCTCTTTCGTTTTCTTCTTCGCTAGCCTTCTCTTTCTACTTCTCTCTCTTCCTTTCATGTCTCTCTAGATTTCATAGAAAATGATTGAAATTGGCCAAATGGCCTTTATATAGAAAACTGGTGCATGTGTGGTTGTCAGGCATTAAGACAAAAACCGTACGGTGCAAGAGCATTCGCTAGGTGCGCATCAAGCGCGTGCAGTTTGCCTTGAACACCCATGTGCGTTTATCGGGTGCACTTTGGATGTGGATATTCTACCTAAAATATGCACAAACGCCCAAGAGACATCCTTTAGGCATGTTCTTACTATCCAAAATACGCATGTGTCAAACGCTAGTCAGGCATCACTCGGTTTGTTGTGTCCTGATTACAAAGTTGACTTTGACCCAAAACTCATTTGACCTCAATATATTTATCAACTCAACCCAGATTATTACCTTTTGAAAATATAATCTTGAGATCCATATCTTACAAGGCCGGCTTATGAATGTTTGCTACTTGCTATACCTTTTGCAATCACCAAGTGGAGACATTTCCTTCAGCACCAGCCCTTTTTCATCAAAATGGATCTACAGAGTCTTAAACACTTATTGGAACAGTAGTTTACATCCGTACTTCAGCATGGGCCTCACCAAGCTCCTCAGCCTCCAATGTACTTCACAATACAGGAAAGGCATTAACAATGTGGTAGCAAATGCTCTGTCACGCCAAATTTAGTCAGCCACTTTTTTTAACTGTTCTGTCATTGTTCCACGGTGGATACAAGAAGTTAAAGCTAGTTATATCAATGACAAGTTGGCCACTTCATTGCAGCATTCCTTACTGATTGATCCATCAGGAAAATTTTCTTTTCATATGATGGCAAGCTTGCTCAAATATTACAACAGAATCTAACTTATGTCAGAAATTGCTAGCTGCTCGCCAAGCTTCTCCAATTATTTTACTGGCTGAGGTTACAGTAGCAAGTTGTCCAATTAATGTCCTTGTGACATTTCCCAATAAAACAAACCTGATAAAACTCCTTATCCTGGCTTACTTAAACCATTACTTATTCTTTCACAAGCTTGGTCAGTCATTACAATGGATTTCATAGAACACTTGCCAAATTCTCAATCAAAAGATGCCATTTTTTTAATTGTGGATAAATTTACTAAGTATGGTTGCTTTCTTGCTCTAAAACACCCATTTACTGTCTTTTCCGTTGCTCAACTGTTTCTTGACCAAATTGTCAAATTGCATGAATTACCATCTGCTATTATTTCATAAGAGACAATTTTCACTAGCAATTTTTGGCAAACACTTTTTCAAGTTCTTGGCACCAAGCTAAACCTTTCTACAGATTATCACCCAAATTTTTGGCAAACACATTTTCAAGCTCTTGGCTCCAAGCTAAACCTTTCTACAGCTTATCACCCTTAATCGGATGGACAAATGGAATTGATTAACCAAACGTTGGAAGGGTACTTAAGATGCATCACTAGTCACAAACCATATAATTGGTTCCATTTTTTATCATTGGCTGAGTATTGGTATAATTCTACTTACGATACTGCCATTAAAATGTCTCCTTTCCAAGTCTTATATGCCTACCTTCCACCACTTATGCCGTTGGACTACTCTATTAATATACCTCTTGCTGCTGTTAACACTTACCTACAAAATCGACAAATTTTAAACCTTTTCAAAACAGCAACGCCATTTGTCACAAAATCATATGAAAATACTTGCTGATAGACATCGGTCAGCTGGATATTTTGAAGTAGGTGATATGGTGTACCTTAAACTATGACCATATTGTCAAAGTACAGTAGCCACCAGAAAGTATCTGAAATTAACATCCAATTATTATGGTCCATTTCGGGTGGATGCTAAGATTGGCAAGGTTGCTTACAAGTTGTCATTGCCCTGTCACAGCAGTATCCATCCAGTTTTTCATTCTCTTTTTTAAGGAAGTGCATAGGCCGGCATTATAAACTGCACCCACAGCTGTCTTAATGGATGATCAACTCAGATTTGTGATGCAACCTTTACAAATTTTGTCTACACGTATTATCATGAGTGGTTCTCAATCTGTACAACAATGTGGCTTATACATTGGACAAATATGGACGTATCAAAAGCAACTTGGGAGGATTCTGATTTTATCACCGAATAATTACCTTCTTTTCATTCGAGGACAAGAATGTGGTGAAGAGGAGGGTATTTGTTACACAAATTCTATATCAGCATTTGACTATTTAAACAAAACAGAGAAATAGTTACATGGGGCCACTTGTAGCGGATGAGATCAAGCTGAATGAAGCAAAAGATGCTTTCACGAAGGCAGAAAAGAATACTGAGTTGCTGCCAGCTCAGAAGAACGGGGGGTTTGTAAGAAATTGGGTGCAGCATCAGCTAAAGCAAGAAAATCAGTACAACAGAAGGCAGAATCAGGTAATTAGCTTAGGCAGTTAGCAAGGTACTTGGTAGAGTGGATGTAGTAACCGTAAAGCAGAAACGTGGTGCCAAATTCTGTTAATAAACAGGTGGTTCAGTTGTGTAGTACGAATAGTATATGTAGATAGCTTGCATCAGATGGAAAGTATGATTGGGAAGTCACAAATGTAATGCATTGTGTGAGAGCTTTCAGGGAAGTCTTATTGTCTCCAACCTCCTCTTCTCTTTTGCCATTAGTTTTCCATTTCTACTGCCCTTTTTTCTTCTGTTCTCACAATCTCCCTTTCACTTTTTTTACTAGTTAGCTATAGTCCAAGGGATTAGCTAACAAGATGTCCATGCAAGCGTGTTCTGCTTCCCTTCTGAGTGGGATATGTTCCACCATGATTGATAATTGAAACCAATATGATGCAGCTGTGTAAAATTTGTCTAAATTTATCGCTCTTTTTTTTTGGGGGGGGGGGGGGGTTTGTGTTGACAATTAGTGGTACATAATTATGCGTGCGTTCGGCCTCTAGATGTTATGGGTAGGCAATAAAAAGGGTTCTCAACTGCCCTTCTCTGTATCTAGTTGCCCTCATGGAACTATTGGAGTTTGAGCATTGCTACATATTTTACTCCCTTACAATCCATTTACAACTTCCTCTATATATGGGACAGATTTTATTTTTATTTAACATTATTTAAAATCTCAATGGGACCCATGTATAGGGAGAATAGTTGCAAATGAGTTATAGGGGTTGGGACAAGTAGCATTTACTGTGGAGTTTTTTGACATCCCCTGGCTTATTCATGAATTGCCCTCTATTATCTGATGACCCCCCACTTCCCCTCCCCCCCTCCCCCAAAAAAAAACCCATTTTTCCTTTTCTTTTACCAATGTTCTCTTTATTATAACTGACATCTTCTGCTGCCTTTTTTTTTTTCCTCTTTTTGTACAGTCTGTCTTCATTTTTACCATTCAAAAAACCTTAAAGTCTATCTATTTGTTAAGGTGAATTCGCAATTAAGGGATGGTTGTTGTAATCAAGTGCTGAAATGGTCCTCCTAGTAAATATGCTCTCATATCCCCCAAAAGGCCAGTATTAAAAGTTAGGAAACTAATGGTAGAGATCAAATCAACTGATTTAAATTACTATTTAATATTTACTATTTATTTTCTAACTTCTAATGATAGAGATCAAATCAAGTGATTTAAATTACTATTTAATATTTATTATTTATTTTCTAACTTCTAATGTTAGCCTTTGGGTAAATATCAGAGCCTATTCACCGGGAGTACCATAACAGCTCCCGTTGTAATCACCTCCTCTCTTTAAATATCTTCCCATGTATGATTTACAGCCATATTGCTTGTAAAAAAACACCTTTTGCAGTCTTATCACCCTATATTTAATTTCACAATGTCAGGATCCTCGCGGAGAAATTGAATTTGAATTACGAGGAAGCCGAGAGGTGGATTGTGAATCTCATCCGCACTTCAAAGCTGGATGCTAAGATTGATACCAGCTCAGGAACTGTCATAATGGAACCTAATTTTCCCAATATGTAAGCTGTTGATTTTTCTCTGGACTTCTCATCTGTGAATCTTTCCAATTTATCATCCATTGAATCCCCTCTCTGATTTTTAGGTATGAGCAGCTTATAGATCATACAAAAGCATTATCTGGGCGTACCTATAAATTAGTGAGCCAGGTTCTGGAGCATGCGCAGGCACAGTCAGCTCGGTGATTTGCCGCTGGACCGCCTTGAGAGAAGTCCTATCAAATTTATGAGCATTTGTTTTATCTGTAATTCCAGTCATGATTACTGAATTGATGCCTCTGAAATTTACTCGAGGAAAAGTTAGATCTGGAAATTTTGCCTGAGTGATGTTTTTAAATTAGTGAGTTGTGTTAGATCTTACAAATGCCTTTGGCGTGCTCTCTCTCTCTCTCTCTCTCAATTTTATCGTACATTGGTTGTCAGCTAATGAGAATATCAATATCGATCATAGTTATTTTGATATTGAACATATTAGATAATACGTATTATTATTAGAGACGTTGGAAAAAAAAAATCTTCTGAAAATCATAATTTAATAGGAAAATATCGATCCAATGCTGTTTACATCACAAATATAGTAAAATATTGGCCCAACATTTTCATTCATAGTCCGGGTTAAAATTCCTGTTGTTAGTTGTCTGTTCCATTTCCGATCTATAATTTTACCATTCCACTTGGACGTGTGACCATCTTTTACCTCGTTCCTGATTTTTCCCTCAATTGAATGCAGATAAGTAGAGCTCTAAGTTCTACTTTCATCCATGGGCCCTCGTGGTATTCTTCTTGAGCAATATGGCCGCACCATCAAAAGACTGGTTCAGGTTTTTCGTTGTCTTTTCATTTACTTAAAATGTGCAATCCAAGCTACGTTTTGGGTGCATTTTTCTTCATGTTTTCTTCTAAACACCAATGGTGGAATGAGTTGTCCCAATTATATAAAATCCGTCATTTGACAGCGTTTCAAGAGATCGCTGTGATAGTTGTGGGCAGGAGGGTTGTTATTCTGACACTGAAAATTGACAGCATAGGCAAGGAAATTCTATATCAACTATCACTACAAAATAACATTAAGCTATTTCTCCATGATAACATTATAAAATAGCATTAAATCAATCAGCAAACGCACCACAAGCAACGTTAGTAAACATTTTTTTTATATTTAACAGTGGCATCAGCATAACAATAAACAACCGGCATCAACATCGCCACAACAAACAACCAACGATCCAACACTAAATGTCCAACCGCTAAACCAAACATCAAAATGCCTATAAAATCTAGCCAAATTAGACCCATGAACGACACAGGAGTGCATTACCTCTTAAGATGATAAACAGCACACAACACAGAGTTCCATCAATTCGTTAAATTAAAATCCAGGTTGCCAGATTGTGACCCAGAAACATTAAATGGCGTTAAGATGTTCGAAACAGAGACCACACTCTTTAAGACATTTGCTTTGAACTTATGCGATGAGGAAGGGAAGAACCGTCAGCATAAAGTCCTCGTATGTGAAAGAGGCCACGCCAGAGAAAGTAGCATCCCTGGACTTGAATTTCTCTGTTAGGCCCTGCATTAGATATAATAATGAACAAGAAATAGATCTTATCAGTGACTCAAGGAAAAAAGAGCACTAAAAGAGCTTTACCCCAAAAGCAAGAAATGCATGGAAACCACAGATGCGAAGGTTAGAGGGGCAAAAAGTAGCTTCCAGAATGTATAAGACATTTTGGATTGAACAAAATCTTCCTCACTCCAGGCCTCAAATTTTCCATGAACATTTCGAGCTGAATTGTGATGCCTGTGACCTTAATATAAGTGATTGAGAGGGTGGAGGGGGAGGGAGAGAGGGGCAAATGAAGAGATGAACACAATCTCCAACTTCTAAAATCTCGGCCAAAAAATTCAGATCACATTATGTTGACCTAACTCCCTTAAACTAGTTTGAATTTCTTCTTTGAGTGGTATTGGTTGGGTCTTGGATCACTCTCTAGTAAGTCTCATACCCATTGGGCATGTCATTTGGTGGTTCGTTCAATATTTGTGCGATAAGTTACTTGAACGAAGGATTTCAATGGTCTAAGAAATTGGCGCATGACGGGCACATGTGCTTAGATTGAACAGTATAGGAATGGGCAAAGGTGTGTGAAAACCAAAGAGTTAATGCATAATGCGTGTACAACGGATGCATGGTCGCTGGGGCAATTTTTGCCTTTGGCTTTCAAACGCCAGTTTTGTTTTCTAATTGTATTTTCTCTTGTTGGATTTTTATGTGTGTTAGGGTTAGTATTAATCATTTCTTCATACACGTTGTTGCTATGTAGGGGGCTGGCTCGAATGAGATTATTTGTAGCTGGAGTTCTGTATCTAGTGAACATGTTTCAGAAGCAAGGTTCTATTGAGAAGGATTTTCGTATAAAATTATTTGTACAACTTGTATGCTTAGTTGCATATTTTGTTATTATTTCTTGCGTTCAATCAGGAGATAAATGTGGCTTATGGTGCTGAGAGATTTGAATTCTGTTATGCCATTTGAATCACAAACTAGGATGCAGATAATTCACATTCATATCCAAGACACATGAATTGTTGGTTTATGTAAAAATGCATCACATAGTAACAAACATGCTAAATGATTTGCTAATCTCAAACAGGTAGCTAGCTTCTTTTCTTTTTTTTTTGGTTAGAATGTTGTTTGTCATCTCAAGTTTGAATGTATCAAAGCAAACTTATCATTTCATGTCAACATTTGTCAACCCTTGTTCTCATGGCAAGAAAATGTTAAAAAGTTTTCTTGTTAAAGGTGTACCAGAAGTGTTAATGCAAAAGGGCTATACAACATAAAGAAACCATTGGGAGGAGAACACTACCAAAATTTATTCATACGCCCATTTAAAATGAGCTTGAAGAACAACAAAATCAATCAAATACCGTGTTTGTTAGTTATAAGAACTAAAAACGAGCATATTGAACAACTGAATAAGTTCATGATGGAGGAAAGAACTCTAAGTTCATTCACTTAAATAATAAGAAAATAGAGCTGTGATGGACTTACCTTAACTGTTAGACAGCATCTGCAATAAGAAGAAAAAAATGTATATTAGAACTATTGATGTAAATATCAGCTAATATATATTAGTATTAGAGGCCTGATATCAAGATTTTTCGATACAGTGGTAATATCACAATATATTGGCCGAATTCAAAATATCAGCTTACACATCCAATAATTGGCCAATATATTGGCTGATAAAGCCTTGTGACCTTAAAAATTTTAAAATTTTTTCTTCTGATATATCCAATATTAATAAGTATTGTCTGTTATACCCAATATTAATATGGTCACGATTGATACCAATATCAATATTTTCATCAAATAAAAGAAAACACATTATGGAATTATAATAAGCGTAGAACAGCCAAACATTTAATCCACATTAGAACATACTCTATGAAATTATCATATTCAATGGCACGGCTCTTTCCCCCTGTTTTATCAAACTTGGAGACAAGCAGATCCAGGACTACAGGTGACACAGCTAATCCAAGGCTCAAAAGTGCCTCCCGCAACTCCGAAACATCAATCTTGCCACTCCGATCCCTGTCAAATCTCTCAAAAATTACCTGAAGTAAACAGATTCAAACCACCATTACAAAGAACAAACTACAACCCAAATGCTCAATGCAAGAATCATCATCCTCAATCAAAAGATAATTATTTTTGTCAGTTTCATGGCATACCCTCCAGTTCTGCAAATCGTAAAACAGAGAGGTGAACTCCTTTGGACCTGCGTACGCACATTGGAGTCAGTAACTGGGCATATTTCTATCTATCCTTGCAGTGCAGATCTTTATTAAGCAGGAAGGGGCCATGGGCCCCGAAAAAATTTCAGGAATACCTTGTGAGTGAATATTTGTTACACCAAAATTGGGTAATCTACTGTTTCCATATATGCAACAAAAAGTAGAATAATTCAAATATCTTTTTTTTTTTTTGTATATGCAACTCATAGTAGACACACTTATGTAAGTTGGCATAGTGATAAGTCTCAACTCAAGTAGCAGGTGGTGGCAGATCTGACCCTTTACTGTTTCAACTTCTAGGTTTCATTTTTCCCCTTACAATGATCTTCCCTTTAGCATGTTAACTTTATTTTCTATACTTCAATTTCTACTTCTGCAACTTTTCTGCTCCAATCTAGTCTTTCTGTTAAAGTTATGAACACTACTTCCTACCATGCTAATTTATTTTTTCATACATAAATTCTAGTTTTCATAATGTGAAATACCCTTTTCCACAACATTAAAAAATTTTATTTTATACTTAGTACTGCTGCAACTTCTTTGTTCCAATCTAGTTTTCCAGATATAAGAGTGCCAAAATATAGAAGTGTAACAAAAACTATGTTTTGACTAGCTATTAGCCGCACACCTCTCATATATTCTCTCCAAGTTCAGTAGCTGTGGACACTATTTTCATTTTTTTTTTTTTTTTTTTTGTGGGCATGTGTGTGTTGTTTAACAAGAGGGAGAGAATATGCTACTAAACACCAACTCAGATAGGCAGTATCAAAAAACCAAATTGAGGTTTGTATTATTAGCAGTACGAGGTCACTTTTGGTACATAGGCAATGTTTAAGCTTGAAAAATTCACCTTCACCAAACACCATCCAAATTAACACCACCGTCCTTACCACAAAGCAGCAGCCATCGCCATCACCACACAATCACCAACACCATCTGTCAACAACCACACCAGCATAGGTGTTTGTGTAGTGATGACAGTGGTAGTGGCCCCTTGGAGGTAGTAGTAGCCAACATATTGGGGTCCCAGGTGTCCGAATTTGGGTATTTTTTAGTAATTTCAATGGATGCCTAAACACCCCCCCCCCAAATATCATACCATGTCATCAACATCAGTAACAACTAGACGGATGCTTGGCATTAACAGTACTCGGCCTTATGCATCATGCCAGCTGGCAATTCTCCATCTTATTGTGCCACCAATGCCGCTTGTAATCCCTTTCTTCAAAATTCGTTACAATCAAACCAACTATTACTGAACATGGATCGGTTTTGTGTGAATTTGAGGACACTCTACAATCAAAATGCATGTTGCAGTTTGGACTTAGACCAAATCGAACCAAACCACCAGTCGAGACAAACAGCTTAAACCGTCAATGTGCAGGTTGTTTAGTTTGGATGGTTTATGTTATTTATAGCACTAAACTTATTAGTCTAAAGATTATTTATTCAATTCATATATCATACATTAAAATCAAAGTAATAAGCAATAATATTAATATACCAATATATTAAACATGCGTAACAAGCATAGAAAAATAAATATTGGTTGGTATAATTTCTTTAAAATTTCAACACTATCTACAACTTCTCTCATATTTTAAAACATTACTTAAAATGTGACCAATTTTGACTGTAAATAAAAGCCTCTAATATTTTAAGTTATGATGAACTCTTTAAAAGGATCAAGAATTAAAATACTTATATGGAAGGTTAAGTCACAAGCATAGTACAAAATTTACAGCGCCAATATATATTTAGTTGTAATGGAAAGTTGCGTTTAAAACATGTGTGTGCTGCTAGGATTTGTTTGATTCATTTAAGTTCTAAAACAACCAAATCAAAAATACAGTTTGGTTGAAAAATCAAATAACAACCAAACCGTGCAAAAGTTAAACCATCATTTGTGATTTGGTTATGTTTAGTTTAGATGGTTTGAAAAATTTTTGTTCAAACCTACAATCAACACATGAAAACCAATTCAATGTCGCACATAAAATGTCAACTACCATGACGAACTTTAAACTTCTAATTTGCACAATTTAGCAATTCAAACACAATCAAATCAATATTTTATTAGCTGCCTACAATAATAACAATCCCTTTCTTGAAACCTCCTCGAAAACATTTCAGCATTCGAGGACTCCAATTCAACCCTAAATGCTTAATTCGAAGACTCCAATTCACATAAAACTCAGCTATAAATCGCCAACCTTAAACGCTTAATTCGCACAATTTAGCAAAATTCAAAACACAACAACGAAGAAATAGAGGGGGAGAGAGAGAGAGACCGACCGATCTTCCTGGAATTAGTGTTAGTAAAGTGATACATCAACAGATGAACAGTCCTTATACTAAAGCTCTGATTGTAAGAAGACAGAGCCCTCTGCAACTCCTTGTCGTCTATCAAACCGCTGCCGTCCTGATCTGCCATCTGAAAGCATGCGACTACGTTAGGATCCGTTCCCGGCGGAAACGCCGACGGGACCAACGACCCGAACGGGTTGCCGTACGGAGAAGCATACGGCGTGAATGGCGCACTCGGAGGAGCTCCAGCGACCGGGGTTCCATAGGGCTTATCCTTTGGTGGCTTCTCTGGTGCGTGCGGTGCTGATGGCGCCCCATAGGGTGCTGACGGTGCACCGTAAGGTGCGCCTCCCGTAGCGTGAGGCGATTGGTTTGGAGGAGCCGAGCCGTAAGGTTGCGGAGGAGCGTAAGGCTGAGCTGGTTGACCGCCGTAGCCGTACCCTGGTGGATTATGAGGGTAGCCTGCCATCGAGAGAGCGTCGATTGTGCTTGGGACTAGACGGAGCCAAAAGATGATGACATCAACGCTGGCTTTCACACTCAATTTTATAGCGACGTGCTTAGCAAAATAAATCTCAACCGCCTTCCTAAGGATTAATAATAAAGTAATTGATACCACGCGGCAAGCCATAGAAAAAGATTACGACGTCGGGTCTCAATTTCTTTAGCAGATAAATTAATTTAATATTTTTTAATTATATTGAATAATT
>JAODPA010081600.1:4504-58965 GCA_025585075.1 Nepenthes mirabilis | reverse complement strand
AATTTAAAAATGAAAAATAAAATTATAATTTTAATTTTGTGCAGTAGCATTAAAAGTAGGTCTAAAATTTTAATTGTAATTTCGAATTTCAGGGTCTGGTTGTCAAAACGACGGCTAATTTAAATCAACAAATCTGTCCACAGCCCTAGCGTCGAACGAGGCCGTCGACCATTTCCGGTTCTTGTGCTGCAAACCTTGCACTGAATTTGTTTGATTTCCGGAGGGGGGAATTGTCTGTACTGATGGAGGTCGAAAACTTAGATCGATATATTTTCTTTGAACATGCTCGCAAAGCTGCTGAAACCGCCTACGCGGAGAATCCCCTCGACGCCGAGGTTCGTATTGCTCACTCCAATTTTGCGCCTTTTTTTTTCTCGTTTTACTTTTCATCTTGCATTTTCATTTTCTCTTCGAATACTGTGTTCACTGTGCAGCTACATAATTTATCCTTTTCGTTGTCTGTTTCTTAAAGTTGTTTCATTAACACGGACTCGGCGCCTTTTTGTGAATTTCTTTTGCAGAATCTGACTAGATGGGGAGGAGCGTTGCTCGAGTTGTCTCAGTGTAATCCCGGGGACTCGAAGAAGTTGCTTCAAGGTTGTCCGTGTGTTTGGCTGTTTTTTATTTGGATTGAATTGATATGTTCGTGATCAATTTTATAATTAAGGATAGGGAAATTAGATAAAATTGGGTCCTGCTTAATTACTTCAGGGTAGAATTGATCCAAATTAAAGTAGATAATACGAGTTATCTTTATAACAAAAGGTTGAGAATAAAATTGATATTATTCCTGCTAAATAAGTGAGTTGATTTTTTTTTCCGACATGGAAGGAAAGTCAGATTTGAAGGATTTTAGCCATTATATTGATATTTTTTTAATTAATTATGAAGAGGCGGTATCAAAGCTAGAGGAGGCACTAGTGCTAAATCCCCATAAACATGACGCATTATGGTGCTTGGGCAATGCATATACAAATCATGCTTTGCTCAATCCTGATATGGACGAGGCTACAACTTACTTTAAGAAGGCCACTCAGTACTTTCAGCAAGCATGCGTAGAGGTAATTGAGTGCCCAGTATTTCTATTGGTGTTATGTTCATTTTGGTGAATCATTTTAATGCTTTTGAGACTTGTTACATCGCGGGTCTGCTGTCTTTTGTAGGATCCTGCAAATGAGCTATATACTAAGTCCTTAGAGTTTTCTTTTAAGGTATGAGATCTCCTTCTGCTCGCAAACACTGGTTAAAATTCACATGTGATGATCCTTTTATTTCATGTGTTACACAATGAAAATTTCAAGGTTAAATGATAAAAAAAATCCATCCAAAAAAGTGTTTTATGGATTGTCATTGTGAAGACAACGTCTCTGTGTATTCATTACCGAATAATGATCCTGCTTAGCCTGGTCCCACATAGAAGTTGATCAGGTAGTGAACAGGTGACTGAAGTTGTCATTCATGCACCCTTGTCATGCTTTTGTCGAACTTGAAGTGCTTTAAAGTAGTGATGTCTGATAGATTCCATATAGTGGTAAAGTAGGATATGTAAATTTTCATAAATTTCAATTTTAGCCTCTTGAATAACCTCTTTGGAGAAGCACTTGTATATTTTGGCCTTGTAAAAATCTCATTTAAATTAGGGACCCAGGCACAATGATTTTGTTGCATCGTATGATGTGGAGATCATGTGTTCAAAGTAAGGAAGCAATTTTTCCGAATTGTAGGGGTAAGACTTTTCATATTAGATCATCTATAGAGCCTCCAATGATGGGAGTCATGTACCCTAGGCCATCCTTTGAAAGTTCACGCAACTTCTTGATAAAATAAAATATATTCTGGTTGCCCAGTTGGGCTTAAGTGGAACTGAGATGATCTTTCTCATGTAAGTTAATGTGAAAGAGCATCGGAACTGGTTTGTTTCTTTACATGTTAGATTGACATAGACTTGAAAAAGTCAATTCTATCATGGATGAGTAATTTCAGTATTTATGCTCTTAAGTTAGTGTTAATAATACATTAGTTTTTAGGAAGTGTGGCAGATCTTGGTTGTGGGACGATATAAATGATTTACATACAGCATAGCTTTGGAAGCAAAATACAAGTTATGAGCATGAGTGTATGGATAAATATCCACCATTCAACTTATTGTGAAAGTATACAGATGGATAGACTTAAAATGAAACAAAGTGACCTAACTGAAAGTAGATTTGGTACTTATTTTATGCACACCCGTTGTCATTAGCTCTTTGAGTCAACTGTCGAATGCTTCTCCACAGTAGGATGTAGATGTCTCTTTTCTGCAGCGATCTATCTCTTGCTTCCTGTTTCTTTTTTCCATAATTGTTAAAAACTGTATCCTGTACTGCCTAACAAAATACTGGTACTGATATACCCATGTGACTCATGTCAGTTGAATGCACTGTGGTTATGGTTTTGCTGAGTTCCATATTTTATGCCTAACAGCCATCAAAGAGAAATTGAATATGATATTTACATGGTGCATATTTGACAATTAGATGGCATTTATTTTAGAAGATGCTTGCGGACACTTGAAAAGATATAAATGGCCTTGTTATGGTCGACCCAGTTTCTGCATGATTTAAATGCAGCTGCCAGTTGGGTACAGCTATTTTGGGGGCATCTGACTTAATTTAATGCAACCACATGGTTAAGTCATATCTTTTCTTGAAAACTTTTAGATTTTCTTTTCAATTTTATGTTAGAAAAAGGGAAAATAGCAAGTAGCATCACAGACATGCCCATTGTCGCTCTGAGTTTTCTAATCAGATGTCATTAGGGAATGTGTGTAAGACAACCCTCTCTTTTGGTTGGATGCAACGGTTTGTTTGAATATTGACATTGTAAAAAATAAATCAAACAAGCCTATTACTTTTTCCTCCAAGTGGGGTGAGCGAGATCGATTCTTTGCCATCGTTCAGCTTTGTCACCTCCATTTCTCTGTTTGCTTCACGTATGCAAGATTATGCTTACTTCAAACTTTTCTTAAGTCTTCCTCTACTTTGGTTTATAACGAGTCTCTTTCGTCTTCTTGCAAATCCTTGTAAGTTCATTAGATAGCCTTTGCCTCTAATGACCTAACCATATCAAACATGTCTCTTGCATTTTGTCATCCATTACGTTCGCCTATATAACATTATTTTGGATCCTATCCCTCCTTGTATTTGTAATTTCTATGTATATTCATTGTAACATTTGCATCTCTGCTACTTTTACTTTTTGGACAGGTAGTAGCTAGATATCCAACGCTCCATTATGTACAACTTGCCTAGATAGATAATGGCAACCTTAGATCACATAGTGCGTGAAGCACTTTTTCTTCATCAACATTCTTTCCTTTGGTATACTTACGCTTGCCCTGTCTTTTTTTGACTAATGAACCAAGATATTTGATATAGTTATGCTTGCGTAACATTTGCGTCCCTAGCCTCATCTCTCCTCAATGTACTTCTCTATAGAGCTAAACTTCCATTCCACATATTCAGGTCGTTGCTTTTCTATTTTATATCTTTTGGGTTCTAAAGGCTTCCTGCAAATCTAGCTAGGAAAATTTTCTAGTAGTAGTTTCTCATTTAATCTTCACCTTTCTCCCCTTGTTTGCGTCGCTTGCTTTGTTTCTTGTTTCAAATTTTTGTTTATGGTTCATCCAGCTGTTTTAATATGTTTGGCAAAATATTTAGCCAAAGTAGAAGGCAAACCTTTTGGTTTATGTCAGTATAAGTCTGTTTGCAAATTGTGGTGATATTCAAATCAAGAGAAAAGAGGCAATTGACGTTTATGTGTGGTGTTTGTGGTGGCAAACTGAAGTTGTGAAGTGATGGATGAGATTTAGTTGACTTCTGGAGATCAAAGTTAGTTTTTTTTTTTCCAAATCACAGGCAAGTTTTTGGGAGATTGTTTTTTATTTTCATCCTTGAAACCTCCTATGTTATCCACATCATGGACGGAAATATCGGTTTTGGTATCAACATTTCTCGTGGCTGTATCAGCTGCAATTTTTTCAGAATCTTGTCAAAATTGAGATAAATACTAAAAGTTTACCATATTGGTAATATGGAGGAAGAGGATGCCTGTATCCATAGGTTGAGAGATCTTGGGGCTGGGTGTGAGGATAGTTCTAAGTACTTAAACTACTATTGGCTTTGGGGGATCCAGATTTTCCAAAACTACCAAAACTATCTATCACCTCTCGAGATAACGAACTTCATGCTGCTTGGTTGTCTTTTCCTCATATTCTATAAGTTTGTGCCGACTCCTGTGGTGATTCAATTCTTGTCTCATCATCTCGTAGGACGGCACAAGAACGGTCTCTGAAATGTGGGGAGAGAGGTTGTCAGTTGATTGAATAATAGACAATAAAGGCTCATCATCATCATCATTATCATAACCTCGAACACCACCTCCCCCTCCACTCTCTGCATCATCGCTACCACTACCAGACCTTGTCTCATCTTGGAGTAGAGCTATGATAATGTTGCTCTTCTTTGGGCCCTGGAGTAGCAGCATTTATCCCACTACCATCACTTTTTTCATGTCTTTTAAGTTTTACAGTGAGCCACTTTGAATTATCTTGTCCGTTGAGATGTAGTCTCTCCCGCTCCTCCAATCATAAACCCAATGGATCATCTTCATCAATTATATAATCAAAGTTATCAAATTAAATTGGTCTTTAAGTTCAGCTTGAGTTTTCTTGTGGCCTTCTGTATATTTAGCCTTAAGTTATAGTGGACATAAACTAATTTATTTAATCTCTCATATCTTAGTTTATTATTTATCTTTGTGTGTATAAGGTCAAAAGTTCTCCAATTTCTCTCGTATTTGGAGAAAGAGATGGTTTGACTCAAGATCCGAAGAACAATTTTTTTATAATTTGGGAGTAAAAGATCCATAATAAATCTACGATTCAGCTGCATTATAAAATTAATTAATATTAGAATTAGCAAATTTCAAATATAAAAGTATTAGAGAATTGATCGGCAAAACAATCAACTAGTTTACTTCTTAACTGGATTCATAGTCAAATTAGCTCATTGTGTCAGTTGTATTCTAAAGAAATCTTGTTTATTCTAAAATAACAACAGAAAACATCAAGAAAATTTTTAATAATAAATACTAGTATAAATATATAATTGACAAGTTACATAGTTAGTACTTGGTAGTCACATATGTACATTCATACTTGAATTATTGTTTTGATTTGACTATCGAGGTTGGGTTCTAACTTTTGGATAAACTTTTTTACCCTTTTCATAACCTTCAAATAGTTAGAAAGACTTCAACTATATTAATATTGCGGATTTAAATAATAGTATAACAAGTACAAATTAATAATATTAACAAATAAATTAACATATATTTGTAACTACTAAGAAAATGAAAGGATTAATAATGACATTAAGTACATAAATGAAAACATAATTGAACGGTAATGTTTTCAAATGAGCATTACATACCCGTTGCATGCAAATCAAGATGCAACTTGAAATTTCATCTCTAGTCAATTGTCTTCTAAATGTTTGCATAAGAATGACAACCTTTCTTGATGGCCATCTTTGCTTGATCTATGGCTACATAAATGAACCATATTGTTGACTTTTCTTCACCGTTAACCATTCTAAGCACTTTGATCAAGGGTTATTGCATTTTGATTGCTTCATTAGATCCTTTTCGGAATTCATTTCCCAAAATAATGTTCTTGACATTGTGTGACAGGCTCTTTTTTGCTTTCCCAAATTTGGAGGACTTGTAGTCATTTGATTTAAACATGTTTCGCAGGCCCTCTCTATGGAGATAAATAGACTCCACATGATAATGAAGTTAGTGTCGAAACGTGTGATGGCTTGACGTAACAACTCTCGGTCATTAGTAAACATCTTCATACTGTCAATAAGGAAGTTAGTATTTTCTTTGCCTTGGTTAGCTGCTCCGTACACTATTTTTGTTTTGCTAAATCCTTTAGAATAAGGTCTAGACAATGGATTGCACAATTAATCTAGTATAGATGCCTCCTCTTCTGCATAAGGAATTGCCAAACTGCTCTCATTACTCTCTTGTTGTCTATAACAACCTGAACAATTTTATCCTCCCCAATCTTCTTTACAACTTTGCCCATTAGCTTTAAATAGTATTCTTTATTTTTTATGTGGATATTAGTGGTATCAATGGACTTACAAAAAATTTCTCGGTGGGGTAATACACTAAGAAATTAATCTGGTACTTATGTGTAAAATATGTCCATCCATTGCACATAGTAGTGATATTTTGCTCATCCCAAATAGGTCGAAACTATCAATCCTCCGCTTCAACTGTTAGTACTCATTCTTCAAACGAATAGTCATGAACTCATAATGATTAGAGTCCTTAACTCCTATGCTACACTTGGCCACAGTGTCTAACGTCAGTTGATAAAATACGTTATTTTCAGTAACATTTGGTAGAATATTACTTCATCACAAAAACAGGCAACAGCCTATCCTAGTTTCTTCTGAAAGTCCTTCATCGATGACTCTCGTATCTTTGGTTGCTTAAAGGTTTTACTCCTGTCCTAAGCTAGGTTAATCTCCGCCAATTGAGCATGTGTGTTGTCGAGATCAATCTAATGCCTCCTGCTACCAGTTGCGTAAGCTGCCCACATCTGGCTAAGTCAAAGCTACCAATTGCATTGGGTTGACCCTACTGCTTATAATATCCTTGTGTAAGTCCATCTGAATTTTTTTTTCTACTCTTTGATTTTTTTTGTTCATTTAAATGTGTTTTCATGAGTGCCCCAACCTCTGCCACATGGCTACATGGAGTAATATTCCTCCTAACTTGACCCCAATACTCTTTCAACCTAGTGATTCCCCACTAACTATTTTATCATAAAATTTACATTTTGATTTATGTTTATCATCTGGCACAAAATCACAAAATCGCCACCCAACATCACTCTTGTAATCTCCTCATACTTCACCACGACTACTCCCACCCTTGCCTTCTGCTACATTTGATGTTGGTATTTTGAATATCTACAGAAAAATTTAAAAACATAAATTAAAAAAAAAGAAAAGCCATAAAAAATTCTAAAATTTATTACAACTAATATTATTAGCTAATGCTGACAACATTATAATTTTATCAAACAATGAGTCTTTAAAAAATAGTTTTTTTTAAAAAATACTTCTTNNNGATATTATGCCATAGTAATAAATATATATATTTGATGTAATAATAGGTTAATTTCAGCATCATTTACTGAACTGTTGAAAAATATAATTAGATCTTGACATGATATTTCTTGATACTGCAACAATGTCGCGCTATGTTGTTGTATTAACTATATATCACAATATATTATATGATATTCAACATATCAGTCAATATACCATGCATTTGTATAATGTATTGGCAAATGCGGCTTTACCAACTTAAGATTCTCAAAATTTTTTCTCATTATATATCAAATATCGATATCTATTGTTTAATATGATCAATAACGATATGTTTATCCATGTTGGCATGTGATATTGAGCTCTCCAGGACCAGGGGAGCTTACTGGATATGTCTTGCTGGCTTATGTTCGTAGTAGCTACAGCTGTATATGATGTATCACTTCTTGACACAATTATGCTTGAAAAGAAAAAACAATTATGTGATGCAGAATATATGATAATGTATTAGATTTTATCACCACTTTCAAACTTATTCTACAGTGCTAAATCTTTGTTTGAATGATGAGGCCTTGTAAATTTCTGAACTAATTTTCTGTTGTGATTATGTTACTGATTATTTTTTGTTGTATTATTAGGCTCCAGAAGTGTATGCTCAGTTCCATAAGAATGGAGGTATTGCTGCTGGACCTTCTACCTCTTCTACTAAGGTAATGCTCTGTAACTGTTCTTTTTATCCTCTTTGCTGAGAATTTTCTTCTAATGTGGGAAGTGTTTATTTTTGCTATTCTTGTTTTGTTCGAGAGTGAATCTGTTCTTGTTTTGTTCAAGAGTGAATCTTAGTGTAATAGTAAGGTCTTATTCCATTGTGGCCTAGAGGTCACCATCTAAATCACAAAAACTGCTGCTTTGCAATGCAAGGGTAAATCCTTCCCGATTTCCACAATGCTGGAACTTCGTGTACTGGGCACTCTTATTGATTTGTGCCTTGCTGATATCGGCATCATTGGTGTTGAATTGGCAGATTTTTTTGTTTTAGTGTCACATTTTTGGCATTTTTGGATTGATTCATGGCCAATGTCTTGGAAACTAGTACTAGTAAGGGTTTTAGGAATAGTTCTTTTGGTTCCTGAATATTTGTTATGAGATTACATTATAGTTAGACATGAACGGGTGGGTGTTATGATAACTGCAGTCCCAGCACATAAAGGGAATATTTAAGTGAAGGCTGTCTGGAGTTTGTGAATGCCTTTTCTGCTTCATCAGGATAACAGAGAACTGTGGTCTCAAAGCCGGTAGTTCAATAGTAGGTTTATGGGGTCTTTCTGTGCATCTTCTGCATATCCAAGTCATGTTCATCTTTTTGCGATTGTGAATCAGCACAAGAGTTCTTTTTTCCTTCTGCTTGGAAAGTGGGATTTGTTGTTCTATTCAACTCTTGGACAATTGATTTTACTTGGCCCTGTGTGACATTATTTAAAGCTGGCTTGTTTGACTCTGCTTTTGGCCTGATTACTTTTAGAAAATTTTGAACTGAAAATGACATACTTCAAGTGTACTTGATTGAAATATTCTTTTATTCGGGTTGTTTTTGGCAACTAGCATCAAAGAGCCATTAACTCTATCAAAAACAATTATTTGTCCCTGTTAATTTGGCTGTGGTTGGGGACTTGAGGTGCATTCTGCTGGGAGGCATGAGATGTGGAGTATCACCATGAGTTCCTCTGTGAAGGCTTTGAATTGTAGATGATCTCCATAAGAGTAGTTGTGAATATGTTTCTCAGAAATATTCATGAGACTTGACCTACTCCATCACAGGTTTGGGTTTCTGTGGCTTGTGGATTCTGTTCTCATAATCTGGAGAAGTTACATGCTGCAATGTTTATGCTTCAGAGTGTTATGTTGTCAAACTGTTGATATTGCCAAAATTCATATCACCTTTCTTTTCAGACTGCTACGAAGAAGAAGAAAAGCAGTGATCTCAAGTACGATATTCTGGGATGGGTTATTCTTGCTGCTGGTATTGTAGCATGGGTGGGATTTGCAAAGAACCACCTGCCACCACCACCACCACCACCACCACCACCACCAAGGTAACCTCTGCACTAGTATTGAGGCCTGAATTTTGTGATGTTCATGCTGATCGGTGTAGAGGATTTGAGGTGTCCATGCCATTCATTGTACTTAATTTTTCGTTTGAGTAGTACTTCGTCCAATGCCTCAGATTTGTGAATGCTGGATCAAAATGTTCCCTGTTGTTTTCTGGTTTTTTGTTGAACTTTTTCTCCTGGACTTGCAATGTGGCAGCTATTATCAATCTTTTAGTTCCAGAGGATGCTCTAAGTCATTGCTTACCACTCAGTTGACAGCCATTATAAATCTTTGATTTGTATTTTTACTTTCGGTTCCCCCTTAATTTATGCGGCCCATTGGTGGCTGTTTAGTTTGTTGAGATCAAAGGGTCTGCCAAGATGAATGAATCTACTAGCTTTTAAGGGATGGCCTGAAAGTTTAAATTCATATTTTCGACTTTTTCTACGGCCCTTGGATTGGCATGATTCTTGTATTGTTGGAAAGTCCTTGGCATGAGGTAAGAGCGGTGTTGAGGTTATTTCATTCCAAAGGCAATTCGTACTCTTGGCCACTCATGTCCATATCCTTATTCGGAGTTGAGAACCTTCTTATACTTGTTTCTTCATGGTGATTTTCTGTGAGATTTTCCACAGCAGGGGCGCTCGATAAGGGGTGGTGATATCAGCATTCCGTGTCTTTTTCTTTTTGGTTTTGGGTAATGATAAATTCAACAGTTTTGAGAACCTTTGGCCATGATTGGTTGCAATGGTCGGTGCTCCTATTGCGGCTGGTGTCCAAACCCTGGGGGCTTGCAATTGCCTATGCTTGCATGTTTGTTAGGTCTAGTGACCATGGATGATGATGTGGCAGATCCAGATGACCTTCACATCTGTAGCTAGAAGTTTGGTGGATCCTGAGTGATTTCCACATGTATAGTTGGCGCAATTACGACTCGGTGCCTTATTAGAGGTAATGATGGACTGCTCATGGCTTCTGAGTTGATAGTCATCTTTTAGGGAAGCTTTTGGCTCAGGCTCATCTTTAGCAGGGGGCTCATTGCCTCAAAATATTTTCAGTTGAGATCTCCTAACATATGTTATTACCAGTTGGGTACCCTTAAAGAACACATAAGGAAGCAGGTCCACACGAAATATTTTCAGAGCTCCTCGAGGACCATTTTAGGACACTTGAGACTTTGTTACTTGAGCCATTTTCGATTAGACATCTTTGCATGCTCTTTCATGAGGTTATTTATATGCAACAAAGGAGGCATACCCAGGACCCCTAACCTTGCAAACCCTTTGCTATCAGCTTAGGCATCATGCATGGCGTTGAAGTGAATGCCCCCAAACTTCGCCGCTAATCACATGTTGGTAGTGCCACTGATTTCATCGCCCGTCCAAAATATCAATACATTGATGAATAATTGACGTTGGTTGGAAACATTTTCTTCATAAAATATCACTAATTCGAAAAAGATCAACACCCGTCGTATATATTCATTATTGTAGTATTATATTCTAAATATTTTGTACATGCAGGATAAGTTTTTTTCAAGATATTTTCCATGGTGAAAAAGATATATATATATTTAGGAAAATGTCGTTCAAAATGTTTCATTTTGAGCCTTTATGTGAACGATAATATAAAATAAAAAAAATAGCTTAAAATTTTCATGTCTTTAATTTGGGTTTTTTAATATATAAATATGTAGGCTAAATTAACAACATTACAAGTCATAACCCGCATAAAATTTTCAAAATATATAAAATATTTCTGATATTTATCTAAATATTGTGTAAGATGATGTCTCACCCATCTAATAATTATTTCAACCTTTGACAGATTTATTGATGTTCATGCTCTAGAAATAATGTTGCCAAGAAATGCAACCTCGTTTAGTCAGAATTTACACTTTGTGAATTTGCCTTAAAGCTGTGCTACCCTCAATTTCTCCAACACTATCTCAAGATGCCCCGCATCCTTTGCATCATCATTAGAATACTCCAAGATGGGTCACCATGAACTGCTCCAGAGAAGGCTTGAGCGTCACTCAAAATTGAAGCAACACTGTATACAATCTCATGAAATTAAGCATACATCCTCTACACTTATTCTATGATTTAACATGAAAACATGGATTATGAACATGAAATACTAGGAATCCAACTGAACAAGAAGAGGATAGGAGATTATCAAAAAGAAAATCAGGAACTCGCCTTGATTTGCATGCCTCCACAGAAAACTCAGCACGAACAGCCCACCAAGGTTCTTCTCCATGCATGAACCTTCACTCTACCTCACCGAACAGTGGCATTTACCTAATTGGTGCCTCTGCATTTGAGAAACTATGGAGAAGTACTCAATCGAACTTTACTCATTGAGTAGGAGTAGGAGAAAGAAAAATTTACTTAAAGAAGATCTGCTAGTTGTGGTGGTCAAAATTCAGAATTAGGTGGATTCCATTCAAAATCTAAGGTGTAGGGCCAGGGCTAATCTATTGAAGTCTGATTTTGTCAACGGAGTTACAATACTCTAAGCTGGTATGTGACCAACGTGTAAAACACCAGACAGGATGACCATACTACAGGCAAATTGAAGCTTATTTCAATTGTCGTTAGGCTAGCCACATAATGGAGTGCCCATTCCCGTGGGGGAATGTACAATGAAAGTTGACTATTCTAAGATAGACTAGGTTCCATATTTGCCTTCTCATCCTAGGATAAGGATTGGGGTGTTAACTGAGTACTAAAGTTGCTGGAGTGGCTGCATTCGTTGATTTCCCATGAAGGAATCACAACATCGCTACTTCTCCTTACTGCCCTAGGCAGGGGAGAAGGATTAAAAAGAAAGGTTTTTGCGGCAACTATGAAGGTTGCTTAAGCGAATTCATCAAAGGTGGAAGGTAATATGTTAATTTTTGATTTTATGGCGCATGTGTTGATTGATCTTAGGTCTACGTACTTTTTATGACCATTGAATTTATTTGTCATTTGCGTTTATCACCTCGAATATTGGATTATATTTTGATAGTATCCCCTTTGATGGATAAGTCATTGGTGACAGTTATGATGTATCTCTAATATTCGGTTAGGGTTAGTAGATTTGAATTATTTGTAGATTCAATTTTGTTGGAGATGCATGATTGTGATATTATTTTGGGAATAAATTAATTGGCGTATTATTATGCGAGTAGTGACTGTTATGATAAGATATATATATTTTTTAAATTTTTTAGGAAATGAGTCTTTTGAATTTCGAAAGGACATCAAGAAGTCGACGTGTTTGATATTGACTTTGCATGCAAGCCATTTAATACACGACGCTCGCCAAGCTTATTTAGTTTATGTGATGTCCACTAGGAGTTATAATATGTCTATTGAGCATATTTCACTGGTATGTGAATTTGGAGATATGTTTTTTGAGGACTTGCCTAATTTGCCTATGAATAGAAAGATCAAATTTGCCATTATTTAATACTCAGATTTGCACTTATTTCGAGAGCTCATATAAAATATCCTTATCTGAATGGAAAGAATTGAATTAGCGATTGGGAAAATTATTAGAGAGAGGATTTATTTGACTGAATATATTGTCATAGGAAGCTTTGGTGCTATTTGTGAAAAAGAAATACGGATTGATGATATTATGCATTGATTTTTGGGGGTTAAGTAAGATTGCTATCAAGAGCAAGTATCATTTAATTAGTGGTCTGTTCAACCAGTTGCAAGTAGTCTAAATTTTTTCCAAGACCGATTTACATTCGAGGCATTATCAATTGATAACTAAACAAGTTAATGTACGTATGACGGTGTTTAGAATAAAGTACAACTACTATAAATTTTGATGATGCCATTTGGTTTGACTATTGTGGCAGTAATGTTTATAAATCTTATGAATTGGGTTTCTTAATTATATTTGGATCAATTTATGATGGTATTTATCAATGATATTCTAATTTATTTAAGAAGTTTTGATGTATGAGGCTCATCTGAGAATTATTTTGCAGACATTAAGAGATGCCAATTATTTATGAAATTGAAGAAATATAAATTTTGGTTTGAGAATGCGTCCTTTCTTCGGCACATTGTTTCTAAATGAGAAGTAGTTATGGATTCGAAGAAGATTAAAGTGGTGGTTAATTAGGAACAAGTGACAAATGTCACGAAGGTTTGTAGTTTTCATAGATTGGCCGGATACCGTAGACTCTTTGTTGATAATTTTTTGAGGATTGCAATACCATTGATATGTCTAACTCAAAAGAAGGTAACCTTAAATTGGGATAATGATTATGAAAAAAGTTTTCAAAAATTAAAGAATCGATTGACTTCTACACTAATTTTGGCTTTTTTTGAGGAAATTAAAGATTTTGTGATTTATTGTTATACTTTGAAGAAAGGTTTAAATTGTATTTTAATATAGTGTGCTAACGTCATCACTTGCAGATCAAGATAGCTCAAGGTGTACGAATAGAACTATCCGACTCACGATTTGAAATTGGCTACAATTATTTCTACTTTGAAGATTTAGAGACACTGCTAATATAGAGAGAAGTCTGTGGCATACTTTTTCTCCAATAGGCTTTAGTATCATCCGGCTTATTTCTATTTTAAAACTAAATAAATTTGATAAATGGCATGCAATATCAAATACGTAGAACAAAAAATATACAACAGAATATGCTGATAAGATTGTCAAGATTCAACGTAAAGGAAAGGCCACTACAACAAAGCCAAGTTTTTTGAATCGATTCATTCATATTTGGCTTTATTTATTTTTAAGTCGTATCTAAAATTTGATTGTTATATTTAGTTATTATATAGTTAACATATTCACCTAACATATGTATTTTCTTAACTACATTAATGTCATAATTATATAATTGTTTTTTTTATCATTACCTTCATTGTGTAATTGACCAACACAACCTAGACAACATGGTATAATCGATTGTTCGCATTTGTCACGACGCAGAACCACAAGATAATTGGTCTAAGAGAATCCAATTATTTGCCATACGAGGCCTATATTATGACGGCATAATGCGATTGGGATAATTTGATACGATCGGTACGTTTAAAAGAATATTTCTATTTTCTCAGCCTCTTAAATGAAGTTTTACTCCTCGTTGGAAATCAAACTGCTTAAAATGGGACAGCCAGTCACACGCTGCTTTTGTTTTATATGGGATTTGGAAGGGCTCCGTCGCTGTGAATTAATATTGTCAAGGGAAAATGAAAAACTATGATCATAACGCTAGGGGTCTATCGAAACGTCCCTAGAAGAGAATAGGACATTCTCAACAGATATGATGAACTAATAATTTTTGCCAGATTAAAAGTACTTTCGGCAATTTATAGATTTAATCTATCGAGAAACTGTTCTAAGAATTGCTTTTGAGTCTTGACAAAACTTTTATTTTATAGGTAAAGAAGTCAACACACGTCTTTCCTAGCAAGAGCCAGCACTGTCACTGGGGCAATAGAAACCTCCCTCTGGTTTAATTTATTCGAGTGCTTGATTATTTTACTAGATGGAAAAAGAACTGTCTAAATGTTACCACGTCCACAATTCATTCTGAAAACCTATTCACTAATCACATGGGCAGCTGCAACTACGACGGCATTGCAACCCTTACTGACAATGTGCGCCCACCGGTGATACCGCAATATAACATTAAGGCTCCAATAGATCAAGTATATTAGTCAGAATGTCAACCCGGACGCACCCTAGTACTAAAATTGATGAGAGCAAAATAAGGATTGGATGGACAGGAAGGCACCAAATTCGTTAGAGCAAATGGTCGGTCGGACAGAACGCACACAAGTACATAAAATGAGAGAAAGAGAAAGAACGCACAGATTTTACGTGGAAAACTCTTCACAAACCGAAAGAAAAAATTACAGGACACTTAGTCCACAAGTAAATTTTCACTGTGTGAGTTTCACGGTTATACAAACCCTAAACGAAAAGAATGGAGAATAATAGCACAATGCACTCACAGTATTTTCTCTTCACACTCTTTGACACTTTGAAAGGCTTACACTCACACAGACCCTTTTGCACATAGCTCATAATAATATATATACAAGCTGATGGAAACAACAGCCAAACCAAGGTGGATGACACATATACAGATAGCCGCCTGACGCACGTATAGCTCTGTAATGGCACTTCCCTGCAAAATATCGTGCCCTATAGAAACGGCTCTGCAGATCGTGCTCTACAGAAATGACTCTACAACGGCTCTGCAGAGTTGCGTATACTCAATTAATCTTCTGAGTCGGCATCTACGTACACTTTCTTCAAGTACATTATCGGACCTTTATGCGCTCAGCAACCTTGGTCATTAACGTCGCCTCACGACTCATAACACCTCTCAGAGTTCATAACACCGCTCAGCAACCTCTCAGAGTCCTCGGACCCATAACATCTCCACATGGGAGTGACCCCGATAAACTTTTCCTCACGACTATAAAGAGGCTATACTTGACAAACCAGTCAAGCTGCAACAAACTTCATACTTTGCTTTCTACAGAACGTTAGTCATCATGTCTGATCAATTCTCCTCTGTTCGGACTTTTTCAAGCATTAGCAATCCAGCATCAGTAACATCTTTCACTTAATAGTATCGAATATCAATATGTTTCGATATTGAATGGAATGAAAAATTTCTACAGAGATACAAAGCACTTTAACTATTACAAAGGACTATATACTTCTCTTGCTTAAAGTCTAGTTCTTACATAAACATTTTATCAAGAGTATCTCCTTAGAAGCCTCAGTCACTACAATAAACTCAGCCTCAGTGATAGAAAGGACAACGCACTTCTGCAGCTTTGACTGTCAGAAGACTACTCATTCAGCAAATTTCATTAGGTATCTTGAGATAAACTTTCTAGAGTTAACATCACCTACCATGTCGGCATCCGTGTAGTCAACCAGGTGAGGCTTAGCATCTCTAAAACACAGACACAACTTCGAAATCCATCGAAAATATCTCATTATCCATTTCACTGTAAACCAATACTACCTACCTGACTTTGACAGAAAGCGGCTAACTATGCTAACAGCATGCGCAATATCCGACCTTGTGCATACTGTAGTATACATCAAACTGCCTACAATTGAGTAGTAAGGTATGCTCCTTATGTTAGCCTTCTCAGCATCCGAGGATAGACACTGTGCTCTACTCAGCCTGAAGTGACTTGCCAATGGTGTGCTCACTGATTTGGATTTGTCTATATTAAAGTGTTGGAGCACCTTCTCAATGTAACTCTATTGAGATAGTTATAACTTTTCTGCCTCTCGGTCGCGAATGATTTTAATCCCTAGAATCTGTTTCGCCGACCCAAGATTCTTCATTGCGAATGACTGTTCAAGCTGCTTCTTGAGTTCTTTAATCCGAGCACTGTTTTGGCCAACCACCAGTATGTCATCTACATAAAGAAGGAGAATGATAAAATCGTGCTCAGAGAATTTCTACACAAAAATACAATTGTCAGAAGTAGTCTTTCGGTATCCCTAACCAATCATGACAGATTCAAACTTCTTGTACCACTATCTTGAAATCTATTTCAATACATACAGGCCTTTCTTAGATGGCAGACCAGGCGTTCCTTCCTCTTAACTTGGAAACCCTCTGACTGCTCCATGTAGATTTTTTCTTCAAAATTGTCATGAAGAAATGCCGTCCGGACATCTAACTGCTCCACCTCCAAGTTTAAAGTCGCAGCCAGACCGAGCATTACCCTTATCGAGGACATTTATACAATTGGAGCACATATTTCATTGAAATCAACCCATTTCCGTTGATTAAATCCTTTTACCACCAGCCTTACCTTGTACCTCGATTTTGATACACTTTCATTCATCTTCAGTCAGAATACCCATTTGTTCTTCGGAGCACGCTTTCCCTTTGACAATTCTGCTAGCTTGAATGTATGATTCTCATACAGAGAATCAATCTCCTATTGCATGGTTTCCATCCATTCATCATTGTGCTCAGACTTCACTGTCTCTTCAAAGTCCTCGGTCTGATCCTCATGTGACACAATAACTGCATCATTATTGTTCTCAACCTCTCTTAGACCATCGCCCTCGGACTGAAGAGGTACTGAACAGATAGCTTCAATGCTTACTTTATTTGTTCAACCGGTATTAGACAAAGCCTTTTTGTCTTTTTCAATATCTTCAATGGTCTCTTCTTCAATAAAGACCACATCCCGTGATCGAATAAGCTTCTTCTCAACTGCGTTATAAAATCTGAACCTCAGATCATTTTTCTCATAGCCCAGAAAGATATATTGTTTGGTCTTTACCTCTAGCTTGGTCCTTTCATCCTTAGGAATGTACACAAAATCTTTGCACCCAAATACTCTAAGATGGTCGTAGGGCAACTCCTTTCTTGCCCACATATGCTCAGGACTTTCACCATTCAGGGTTTACTAGGTCACCGGTTGATAACACAGGTCATTGTCCTTAAGGCTTTAATCCAAAAGGATCCTGGAAGCTTTACTTCTGAAAGCATACACCTTACATTTTCCAATAACGTGCGGCTCATGCGCTCAATCACGCCATTTAACTGAGGTGTCTTTGATAGCGTCTTCTGATATCTGATATCATGAGACTGACAGTAAGTATCAAATGCCCCAATGTACTCAACCTTATTGTCACTTCGGACGATCTTCAGCTTCTTCCCTGTCTGTCATTCCACCAAAGCATGGAAGTGTTCAAATGTGCTGAGGACTTAGTCCTTGATTTTCAATGGGTAAACCCACAGTTTTCTGGAACAGTCCTCAATGAAAGACACGAAGTACTGGGTGCCACCAAATGATTTCTCCTTGAACGGTCCACATACATCAGTATATACCAATTCAAGTAACTCAATCTTTTTGGAGGATGAGTCTCCTCGAAAAGAGACTCTCCTCTGCTTCCCCATCAGACAATGAAGACACGACCTCAACTCAACTTCCTTTATGTCCGGTATAAGGCCATTCTTGGCAAGATGACATAATCCCTTTTCGCTTATGTGACCAAACTGGCGGTACCACAAGTCCGAGGTCTCCACGCTGGTAGCAGCGTTTACTTGACCTGCCTCAGTAGTGGCCTGTAACACGTAAAGGCCCGACATTTTTTTTACCTTGGACAACTAACAGAGATCTTCTGGTTAGTTTATATTCCCCTATCATAGAAGACGTTGCAAAAGCCAGCATCATCTAATCTTCCTATTGAGATGATATTCATCTGAATATCAGGAACATGTCAGACGTCCCTCAAGATCAGTTGGGTACCATTATTAGTGACGAGAGACATGTCACCACAGCCAACAACTATGGATGTCTCCATATTGTCCATCTTTAACACTCTAAAATCACATGGAGTATAGGATATAAAGAGCCCTCGTCAAGAGGTGACGTGGATAGATGCACCAGAATCCACCACCCAATCGGTCTCCTACTCAACCAAATTTACAACAACATCCGCTTTACAAGTCAAAAGGAGATCACCTCCTATTACCACAGAGATTGAGGTCTTTTTCTCACCTCATCCCTTTTCATATTTCTCATTCTCCGCATTTTCACACTTCTATTTGTAACAATATTTTTTGATGTGATATTTTTTACCACAATGATGACACTCAAAGTTTTCAAACATTGAGCGAAACTTACTCCGGCCCTTCTCTCCAAACTTCAGACCACGACCTTTACTTCTTCTCAATGATTCTGTCATGAGTACCTCATAATGCGCCGAGGTGGAAGTCCCTTGGGACTGCCTGGACTCATTTATGAGTAGGGAGGCAATCACCTCGTCCAGCTTAAGAGTATCCTTTCCAAATAGTAATGTCGTACAATGTGATCATAAAAGGCTGGTAAGGAAGCCAGCAACACCAATACATTGTCCTCCTCTGTGATCACCTCATCAAGCGTTGCCATCTGCGTCAGAATACGGTTAAACTCATCCAAATGCTTATCGAAACTTTCTCTTTTAGACAAGTGCAGTCCATAAAACTACTTCTTTACGTGCAACCTTGTAGCCAGTGATTTGGACTTATATCGACTTTTAAGCTTTTCCCAAATCTCCACCGGGTCTGATAAGCCCAAGACCTCCTAAAGAGTGTCGTCCGCCAGGTATAACTTGATAGTGCAGTTGCCAAGATCTCTTTTATCTTGACATTTATCATCAGTCAGATTTTACAGCTTCTCATCTTTTTTTTTCAATACTTTCACTGTTCCTTCTCGGGTCAAGATATTCTTCACAATTTTTTACCAAAAGATAAAATTACCTTACCCGTTAAATTGCTCGACACTGAACAGCAGATTCTTTAAAAATGATGACACCAATCAGTCGAAAACTTGTCAAACCGTTTATCTCCAATACCACTTGATGGGAGCAAAATAAGGATCGGACAGACGAGAAGGCACCAAATTTGTCAAAGCTAATTGCCAGTCGAACAGAATGCACACAAATATACAGAATGAGAGAAAGAAAAAGAACACACAAATTTTACGTGGAAAACTCTTCACAAATCGAAGGAAAAAAATCACAGAATACTTAGTCCACAAGTAAATTTTCATTATGTGAGTTTCACGGTTACACAAACTCTAGACGAAGAGAATGGAGAACAATAGCACAATGCACTCGCAGTATTCTCTCTTCACACTCTTTCACACTTTGAAAGACTTACACTCACACACACCCTTCTGCACACAGCTCACAATAATATATATACAGGCTATTGGAAATAACAGCCAAGTCAATGTGAAAAGAAAGGTCAAGGCCAAACCTTTGGTTTATGATACACAATGCGCCCCATTTCATTATTGCTTAAGACATTACACTCGACAAGCACTGGGCTGCCCTTTTATTTATATTTATGTCAGTTGATAAGCACAAAATGGTAGCAAGCAAGAAATGCCGGTGAGGATATGCAAAAGAGAAATTACACCAACAGAAACATTCCCTGGATAAGAGCAAATCACTTTGATTTAACTAAAATCATTTACAATCCTCTCATAAGACAACAAAAGAATAGCAACAACATTGTCTCCCCAGCTTCTCACCCTCCTCGAGGGAAAATGCAGCTTTATGTTTTACGTTTTCCCTAGCCATCTCCAGCATCTCCTTCTACATGTTTACAACACAGCCTGAGACTAAGAGGTAGCTAGAATGCTAGACTACTTCAGTGGTAAAATCGATCAAGTACAAGATCTTCCATAGAGGCGTGCATAAACAATCTTAGTGCGATGTATGAGGATCAAGCTTAGAAGAACAGCAACGATGCAGAGTCCAGACATTAGCATTGAGGTTAAGAAGAAACATATCGCACCTTCACACTGGAGCGGTTCATCTGCAGTACCAAGCATATAAGGAAAGGAGAATCTGATTCCTGGAGATTGATGATGGTGTGGATGAGCTTGCTTCTCGGCTTCAAGATCATATATATAGCTTGCAATAAGACCCGAGAAGAGTAGTGTACCGGCAGGATTTGCTAGGGTAAGGAAGCTATACAGTGCCCCAAACTTTTTCAGGCCAAATAGTTCCGAGGCTGTGGCTGGAACTATTGCCCAGTGGGCTCCGAAGCCTAGGCCAATAAACAGGGTGCCGACATACATTGCTCCAGGCAATCCCATGCCAAGGAAGAAGTGGCCAACAGCCATGATCGTTTGGGCCACAGCCATTGCAACAGGCCTTGGGTAAGCATGTTCCCTGATCAAGTGAGGCAAAATCAACACAAAAGCATAACGTAGTAAGTTCATGTTAACCACAGCTGAAACAACAAAGCCTTAAGGTCTGGTATATTGCTGTTCGTACCTTACAATAATCTCAGAGAAGTAACCCCCACCAAGGCGGCCTAGGAAATTCCAAATGCTGATCATGGAGACGAATATGTGGGTGTTTTCATAGCCTAATGATTGGCTCATCTGACCTAGATTGTCGATCACCATCAAACCTGATCCAGATCCTAAGAGAAGAGAGAAAAAGATAAGCCAGAAGTCGGCCTTAGTTAAAGCCTGCAACAAGGTGAAGTCCTCTCCTCTATGAGGACCCTTCCCCTTGATCTGTAGTTTTTCCTCCGTGACAACTTGGGCTAGTTTAGCTTGAAAAGGTGCTATTGTTTTTTGAGCCTCTGATGCTTCATACAAGTCTACATCATTAGGCTTTCCATCTTCAACCTGGGTAGTGTCAGACTCCTCTGTGTTGGCAAGCTCTTTGTTCTGGGGCTCTTGAAGAAGGGCCTCTTCCAGGGGAGATATTGGCTCTTCGGATAAAGCCATTGACACAGGAATGCAAACGGGAAGCAAGAGAAGAATGAATAAAATCACTGTGAAGAAGACAGTAAAGGTATAGCTCAGATCGGCCAGATCTTGAACAAGCATGATGCCCATCAAATATGAGGCAAGTACAAGGCAAACACAGTAGACAAATGTGAAACTCAGTCCATCGGAGGGTCGATCTTGCCCATGACCTCCAACAGGCCGGATAATAAACATAAGAGCAACGATTACCATGAATGGTCCCACAGCAACCATGAAGATGAACGAGGCATGATCAGGTGTATGAACCAAAGCAAATATTTGAGTTAAAATGGCTCCTCCCAACCCAGCAAATCCTTTTAAAATGCCAACTACCGGACCCCGGCTTTTTGGGAAATTTTGCACACAAGAAACTAGAGCAGCTGTATTGAAGTATGTTTCTCCGTTTGATGCCATAAAAATAAGGATGCACATCTACAGATCATCCCAATGCAAATATAATTAAACCAATTGGTGACCGAGGAAGTACGAGTTTTGCTACGTACAGACAGAGAAGTAATCAATCCTATGCATGTAGTAGTAGCAGTATCAGAATCTGATATGAAAATCCCCTTTGCAGCAAGCAAATTGTTATTTAAAACATGCAGCATCTCCGGCACTTGCAGTAAAAGAAACAGCAGCATGTAAAACTCCCATTATTCAAGGATTTTTGTAACTGGTAAGCTTTGTTTCGGCTACTTGCTTCTGACGGTGTCTTGCTACTTACAAATTGACAATCTAAAAAATGAACAAGAGACCTGGTAACATATCGAGGATAAAAGGAGCTCAAGGAAGCAGTTTCTCAACTCCAAGACGTCCCAATGGGCCCTGCTATACCATGGGCCGATCCAAAGTCAAGCCCATCTGTCAGCAAGGCTCCGTGAAGACTGAGCTAGTGGAAATGAGCCGATCCAAAGTCAAGCCCATGTAGCAGGCCTAGCCAATGTCAGCACATAATGGGCCAGTGGAAATGAGACTGGCTAAGCCCAATAGACAATCTCTTACGGCACGGCCAATCACGGCGAGGGAACCCTCCAACTCAGCGGCGACAGCCTGACCACCACAGAGGGTGCCGACATAGTAGGCGCATGTCATTGGTGGTCGAAGTCAACGTTTAGAGGCGACGACCACGCTCGCCTGCTCGCAACAGAAAGAACATTGCTGCTACTAGGCTGTTGATGCCAACGCCAGCATGGCTTGACAAATCCACCACCGGAACAGTCTGACAAATGTCAGTAAGGACTACCCACGATCACACCACTGTCACAAAACGACAGCTAACACAAGTGACTTCGGTCAACCACCAACAACCTATGAATCCTGTGCGCGATGGCTATCCAAGCTTTGGTGCCAATGCTATGTCGGGTCATCGTCTACAAGTACCCCTTCTATACCGTTGGAGAAATGAGAGAGAACCCAAGAGGAAAAAGACCTAAGAGGCAGTCCAAAGAGAAAAGTGACCGGAGAAATCCTAAAAGCAAACAATCCTAATAGAGAGCATTCCTTATCTCTCTCTCTTGTGCAAAATCGCTCCCCGTTAAGCGTACCATCGGAACCAAACTTTCTGACAATATTCAAAAGTCGCTCCCCATCGAGCGTACCAACTAGAGCCAAGCGCTCCAATACTACTCACTTTCCCCCACATATATGCATCTTTGTATCCTACATCCTCCATTGATCTTTTTATTCTCGGAGAAAGATTTCTAATTTGAGCGTTAGAGGATAAATCAGGAAGTGAATCTCGCAAATCCTCTGACCTCTTATTTGTTCATTGTGTTACGCAAGACTTAAGTTATTAGAGACGGAGATTGGACCCACATTAATTCGATTTGATGCGAAAGATCAAGTAGCTCCCTAATTCGTACAATAACCCAAATTTAGGGACACATCACGTACCATCTTTGCCTCGCCCGAGATCATTGAATATAAATACAATGGTGTTTGAGTTTTTTCCTTTTAAAAAATTATTTTCAATTCTATTTTTTAATATTGTACTTGTATCATCGAATTTATAGCCTGCAGTCTACGTAAAGAGGTGTGACCACTGTACCCATTAATGAGATGCAGCCCATTGTTTAGATTAAAAAGGAGTTTAGAGGGCTGCTTCTTACCTCCAAGATGCAACTTGTTCGCGCTATTTCGAAATCATTGAATTTATATTTAACAATTATAAATTTTTTATTTAAAAATATTGTTTTCAGTTATTTTTTTTAACATTGGTTTGGGCGAGATATCTGCAATCACCCTCACTGAGACCAAAGATTTGACCATGTCAACTTAATTATGTAAAAAAAAGTGTTCTTCAACCCCCCAAGCAGAAAGTGTTCTACTTGAATATGAAAAAGTAGGTGACTCAAGAAATAGTAATTTGCGTATTTAACAAGTACATTTTTGGAAAAATCAAATTTGGAAAAAAAATAAATAAAATGCCTGATTAGAAATCATTTTTTTTTTAACAAACAAATCACATGAAATAACTAAAATACACCCCTCCCCAAACCCGGGTGGCAGCAAGTTATATTTGTTAACCTTTTATCTTTATTCATTTACCATATTGTCATTAAATCTGTTGGGTCCCATGTCAAGGCCCACAAAAGGATGGAGAAGCCCACGAAGAGTGTTAGAGCCTACAATGGACGACGAGCCCAGCCCAACTGCGCAAGAGGCGTACGCGGTGCCATGCTGGCAGAAGATGACAGAAACTCTGCAGCGCATTAATGCGCTGCCGGAAAACCAACAGAAAGGCGGAAAGGCCAACCAATCGGGAAGGGGCTGGCACAGCGCCAACGGCTCAGGCAGACGCCTGCAGATAGCTAGCCAATCCTCTCTTAGGGGTGAAACCAGGCGTGGCCGGCAGCGCCCAGAAGCCTGCCAGATACGGCGAAACGACAGCCGACATGACCGGCGGTCAATGACAGCAACCAGCAGCGAAGAAGCCCTTGCAACGGACATTCTGGCGCCCGGAGTCCAATGGGGAGGAGCCTATAAGAGCTCTCACTCCCCGCAGAGAGGGGATCCAATTTTCAAACTCTGATCTTCCCTCCTCTAAACCCGGTCGTAAGAAAGAAAGAGCTGGAACTGAGAGCGCACTCACTTCCTTCTGGCACGAGCTAGCTCACGATCACTAACCCTACGTCTTCTCAGACCACAGGAAAGTCAGCCACCCGTTGCGGTGCACAAAGGAAGCCAGCCCTTCCACAACCTGCTCATTGCATTTTACATACTAAAGCATACACGCATCTCTCACGTTTCATCAGCATTCATCCGCGCACCGATCGCAGCGTGCACCATTTCCGTTCATTGCGGGAATTTGCTGACTTGAGCGTCGGAGTGGCTGTGGTAGGAGAAATCCCGCCGGACCTCTGACCTATTGTTTGTTGTTTGTGTTGTGCAGGTCCAAGTTCATAGAGACGGAGATCGGACTCTTCTCCTGACGCCACCGCGTGCTAGGGAATCCGAAGGCTCCCTAATCCGTACGGCAACCGCAGACCCGGGACACAACATTGGCACCGTCTGTGTGAAACTGATGAGAAGCCAAGTGTCTCTTTCCCACCTTCCTTCTGAAAACAAGAAAATGGTGAATACTTGAGCACAAGCTAGTGCTCCGGTGATGGAGGTCGTTGCCAAAAATGAAGACCCCCCTGTCGGGAACCAAGCGAACGACCGTCCAGAGCCCGACGTCCACCGCCTGGCTGCGGACATGGGCTATATTAAGTTGGTCCTCCGCGCCCTGTACGAGAACACGGGAACTCCCTGGCCGGGAGCTGCTCCTCCGGCGTGTCAGGCCTCTACCTCCAAGAGAGCAAAGCGTCGTGCAGCGGCCCGCATGAGGAGAACCAACCGGCTCAACAACGCCGCGGCCCAGGCGGCCCCAAGCGGAAACGATCCTAACGAGGCGGAAAGTTATCCCACCCGCAGAGATCGGGAGGACAGCCCTGAGCGGCGTAACCCCCTTGACTCGCGCGGCAATAGGAGACCGACCACGGCGGGCTCCAACAGCGAGCGAGCCACTCAGGCGGAGAGTCGCCATCCCCGACGAGCTCAACCGCACCTCCAGGACCCCACAGAGCTCCGCGATGTCATCAACGTGCGGAGGGGAACGACGGACCCGTCGATGGAGGAGAAAGTCAAAGTGCTGTGGGACATCCTGCATAAGGAGAAGCCCACGCGCTCCTCCGCCGACCTTCGGAGATCACCCTTCGCCATGGACTTGCGGACCCAGCCATTGCCAAACAAGTTCAAAATGCCGGTCCTGAAGGGGTACGACGGAAGCAAGGACCCGATTGACCACCTCAACTACTTCCGTACTCACTTGTCTTTGCAGGGAGCAAGCGAGGCTCTGATGTACTAATGCTTTCCCATCACTCTTAGAGGGGACGCGTTGCTCTAGTTCCACGGCCTCCCCCGAACTCCATACGCTCGTTCGGCGAGCTTGCTGACAGCTTTCTGAGCCAATTTGCCTCCAGCCGTAGGGAGGAGAGGCAACCATGGCACCTGGTCCGCCTCCGCCAAAAGTCAAACGAGAGCCTGAAGCGGTTCCTGAACCGTTTCATCACCGAGGCATGGCGGATCCCCCAGCTCTCCGACGAGTTGAAACTTAACGCCTTCGTCACCACCCTGGCGGCGGGAGATTTTTTCAAGTACCTGTCGCACCAGCGCCCTCAAACCTTCCCGGAGGCTAAGGCCATCGCCCGGACGTACATCACCGCCGAAGAGGCTAATGAGGCGAAGCGCCTCGAGCAAGCGGACCAGCCCGCGGAAACCCCCAGGACGCGGACCAGCCAGCCAGCGCTTCCCAGAGCGTCGAAAGCAGCAGCGGCCCCCGCCGGGGCCCAGAAAGGACTACGGCAGAATCTCCCTGACCCCTCTGAACGACAGTCGCACGAATATCCTAATGCAGATCTAGGACTACGCCGAAGGGTTCCAGCGGCAGCGACCAGACCAAATACTACCAGTACCATCGCCGCCTGGGACACTCAATCGAGAATTGTCGGACCCTACAACAGGAGATAGAGGACTTGATCCGGCGCGGACACCTCAAGCGGTTCGTGAAGAGTTCGGGACAGGGACCCGCAACCTCTGATGGTGAAGCCAGCGAGCCTCCGAGGGCCTGCAGAGCCGCCGGCGTGGTCAACATGATATCCACCACGGCCGTCGTGGAATCCAGGCACAGGAAGCCAGAGCCAACTTCCAGCAACAAGTGGGCGAGGATAGGGGTTAGGGATGATGTCATTAGCTTTAGCAGCGACGATATGGCTCATGTAACCTCTCCCCATACTGATCCCCTTGTATCTGCCATCGTTTCAGGCGGTGGGGATGACTACCAACTGAAACAAGTTTTCATTGATAATGAAAGTTCGCAAAACTTGCTGTATCTCAATGCCTTCTTTAAATTTGAACTAAAACGAAGCCAGATGAAAGCTGCCAGTGGACCCTTGTATGGCTTGGACAACGAACTAGTCCCCATACAAGGGATAGTCCGGCTGGAGGTCACTAAGGAAACCCACCCGCGCTCTGTGACGCGAGAGCTGGCGTTCCTCGTCGTTGACCTACCATCCGTCTACAACGCCATATTAGGCAGACCCTTCCTAACCACCTTCGGAGCTGTTACGTCCATCCCGCACCTGAAGGTGAAGTTTCCCACCCCGTGGGGCGTGGGAGAAGTCCTCGGAGACCAGGAGATGGGACGAACGTGCTACCTGTCCCAAATTAACCCCGCGGTACCAGGCCACTCTGACGAAGATCTTGATCTCCGCGACGAAGCCCTACTGCAGTA
Organism: Nepenthes mirabilis; assembly: GCA_025585075.1. Classification (NCBI taxonomy): domain Eukaryota; kingdom Viridiplantae; phylum Streptophyta; class Magnoliopsida; order Caryophyllales; family Nepenthaceae; genus Nepenthes; species Nepenthes mirabilis. The sequence goes on along the minus strand of JAODPA010081600.1, from coordinate 31,654 downwards.
GGCCCAGTCGGGAGAAGAAACTGAGGTGATCCCATTAAACCCTTCCGAGCCGGAAAGGTGCATCAATGTAGGCAGATCTTTCCAGCCCGTTGAACGCGACCAGCTGATCACCTTCCTTAGGGCCAACTCCGACGTGTTTCCCTAGGTACCCGCCGACATGCCCGGGATACCGGCTGAGGTTATAGTCCATCAGCTGGGCCTTGACTCGAGCCGAAAATCCGTTCGACAGAAGCGAAGGAACCACTCCGTCGAGAAGTTGGTCGCCATTAGGGAAGAAGTGAAAAGACTCTTGGACGCCGGGTTCATCAGAGAAGTTCAATATCCAGAGTGGCTATCCAACGTTGTGCTAGTAAAGAAGAGCAGCAGCAAGTGGCGAATGTGTGTCGACTTCACTGACCTAAATAAGGCCTGCCCTAAGGACAGCTTTCCTCTGCCCAGGATTGACCAGCTCATGGACTCCACGTCCGGACACGAGCTCCTGAGTTTCATAGATGCGTACTCTGGCTACAACGAGATCTGGATGGACCCAAAGGATGAGGAGCGCACCTCCTTCATGACTGATCAGGGGACATACTGCTACAAAATGATGCCCTTCGGATTCAAGAATGCAGGTGCAACCTATCAGCGCCGGGTAAACAAGATGTTCGAGGCTCAGATCTGACGAAATGTGGAGGTGTACGTCGGCGACATGCTTGTGAAGAGCAAAGTCGCCAACAGTCACGTCAATGACCTGAACGAGACGTTTCAGGTCCTTCGGCGGCACGGGATGAAGCTCAATCCCACCAAGTGTGCCTTCGGAGTAACCTCAGGAAGATTTCTAGGTTTCATCGTGTCCCAGCACGGCATTGAGGCCAACCCGGAGAAGATCAAGGCCATCCTCGACCTGAACCCCCCGCGGACGATAAAAGAAGTGCAGAAGCTCACCGGGCGAATAGCAGCCCTTTCGCGATTCCTCGCTAAGTCAGCAGAAAAATACTTGCCCTTTTTCAAGACGCTAAGAGGCACCAAATCGCAGGGATTCAGGTGGAATGAGGAATGCGACGAAACTTTCAGAGAATTGAAGACCTACCTCGCCAGCGCACCACTCCTAAGCTCGCCGCGCGAGGGAGAAGACCTTTACCTCTACTTGGCTACGTCAATAGCGGCCCTCAGCTCCGTGTTAGTTGGGGAGCACAAGGGCACGCAGCGACCAGTGTACTATGTAAGTCGGGTGCTGACGGACGTGGAGGGCCGCTATACGCACGCTGAAAAGATGGCGTTCGCACTGGTCTATGCGGCGCGGAAGCTGCGACCCTACTTCCAGCCGCACCGGATTGTCGTACTGACGGATCAGCCGCTGAAGTCGATCTTGCAGAAGCCAGAGATGTCTGGACGGTTGGTCAAGTGGGCTGTCGAGCTAGGAGAGTTCGATCTGGAGTTCCAGCCTCGGCCGGCCGTAAAAGGACAGGCTCTGGCCGATTTTATCATAGAAGCGACGACCCCAGCATAGGAAGAAGTCGACAACCCAGGAAGCGTGGAAGGCCACGATCCTCCTGCATGGACCCTGTATGTGGACGGATCATCTACTCAAGCAGGAAGCGGAGCCAGAGTCGTGCTAAAGACATCGAAAGACATGGAGATTGCATACTCCGTCACTCTGGCCTTCCCGGCCACTAACAATAAGGCAGAATATGAGGCCCTCCTCGCAGGCCTGCGACTAGCCAAGGAGTGTTCCGTGCGGTCGTTGGTCGTGCGCAGTGACTCCGAGCTTGTGGTAAACAAGGTGAAGGGGAACTTCGACGCCTCAAATCCACAACTTGTGAGGTACTTAGCGAAAGCGAAGACCCAGATCCCTGAGTTCGATCGATTCGTGATCGAGCACATCCCAAGGTCGGATAACGAGGGTGCCGATCGACTGGCCTGGGACGCGGCTGCCTGATCCATGGAACAGTATGCCAGAGAGCCTAGGGAAGTCCTGACCGCACCTAGCATCGACGCCGAAGATCAAGAAGTGCTGTGGGTCGACGTAGGAAACAATTGGACGACGTCGTACATGAAGTACCTGGCCGAAGGAATCTTACCCGACGATGCCAACGAGGCCAAGTGAATCAAGAAGACGGCAGGGTGGTACACGATCCTCAACGAAAGACTGTACGGGCGAGGATACTCTACTCCCCTCCTGAAATGCCTCACACCAGAGAAAGCCAACTACGCGCTGGCCAAAGTGCACCTGGGATTATGCGGCTCGCATATTGGGGGTAAAAACCTAGCGTTCAAAGTCATGCGACAAGGGTTCTACTGGCCGACCATGAAGCGAGACGCATTGGAGTGCGTCCGGAAGTGTGAGAGTTGCCAGGTCCATGGAAATATGACGCATCAGCCGCACACGGAGCTGCACTGCCTCCAATCCCCATGGCCATTCGCACAATGGGGGATCGACATACTCGGGCCCCTACCCTTGGCTTCCGGACAGAGAAAGTTCTTGATCGTTGGCATTGACTACTTCACCAAATGGGTAGAAGCCGTCCCCTTTGCCAAGATCACCGAGCAAAATGCGACGGAGTTCCTCCGCCAGGGAATCGTTTGCCGCTTCGGGATTCCTGAGGTCGTAGTGACCGACAACAGAACCCAGTTCACCGGCAAGCGCTTCACAAAGTACTGCTGCGACCTCCGCATCAAACTGATCCATACGTCCGTGGCGCATCCGCAGGCCAACGGACAGGTTGAGGTCACCAACCGTACGTTGCTGCACGAATTGAAGACTAAGCTGGAGGACGCAGGGGGCTCCTGGATTGAAGAGCTACCGTCCGTGCTCTGGTCGTATCGGACAACCCCGCAGGAGCCGACAAGAGAAACACCCTTCAACCTCTGCTTTGGGGCTGAGGCTGTAGTTCCCGTGGAGGTGGGGATGCCAAGCCCGCGGGTCGAATGCTTCGACCCAGCCACCAACGAACAGAGGCTCCGGGAAAGTTTAGACCTGCTCTCAGAGGTTTGAGAATCGGCACGGCTACGGACCGCGGCCTATCAGCAGCGCATCGCACGGTACTACAACAAACGAGTAAAGGCACGCCCTCTAGAAGTTGGAGATCTGGTCCTCCGGAGCGTAGAGGCAGCGGGAAAGATCGCGAACAGGAACAAACTCTCCCCTGGGTGGGAGGGACCATTCCTCGTCTCCGCAATCTTCCGGAGCGGAGCGTACAAGCTGCGCCCCCAGAACGGCAAACTAGTCCCGCAGACTTGGAACGCCGCCAAACTAAGGAAGTATTACCAGTAACGCCACATCAACCCAGGTAAGACACGAGCACGTACGTCATGATGAATGCTTGGACATGTGTGATGTCATTTGTTAATAAAATTACTCTTCCTGTTATCTTGCATCTCCATTTGTGTGAATTGTTGACATGCATGGCATTCTTAAATCATATGACCTAGACTGCCCCTAAGTCGGAAACGTCCGTCCGTAAAATAAGTCCTTGGCCGCGCGCCAGGCAGTCCTAAAGCGACTGTCCCAGGATTTCGTCTCCGCACCACACGGCCCGGGGACGGCCCCATACATCTAGGCTCCGTGCCAAGCAGCCCAGGCGGCCTCCTGTGCTTTGGATCCGTGCCAAACAACCCAGAAGCAGCCACCCGCAGGCTTTGACACCTAGTCAAAAGGACCCATACAGTCCGCCAAGCAAGCTTCGCGCCAACGACCCAGGCGGTCAGAACATTAGGCCTGGGGGCTTTTGAAGTCCCTAATCTACGGCCAGCAAAACCTTAGGGGGCAACAATCGCAGGTGTGCGGTGACCTTTTTGTACAGAAGAGAGCACCCTCAGTCTACAATGGTCGTGGGCTAGGACCTTAAACCTGGTGATTATAACGCCTCGAGCAGTGGCCACACACCTCCCGCAATCATACGCGACCAAGGCCTAGACCCGAGTCCGGTTGCCGTGGCCTGACAACCCGGTTGACCCTCGTTGTGGCTCCACGGGACTTGCGACGATGTCTGCTCTACCGGATCGAGCTTCCCATTAAAGGCGTGAGCTGTGACGACATCCTCTGACGAAGGACGAGTACAGCGCAAGAAGGCACCTGGATAAGGCCTTGACAACAATAGCTCGGCGAGCTTAGCATTCCAAAGCGGGGCATGACCCCACAGATCACACAAAATAAAGATTGCAAGCAGCATGCTACAGCAAAAGAGGACAAGTACGAAAGAAGAAATAGCCACTTTTTATTCATTTACAAGGAGCAAGTAAGATGCAGAAGCAAAGGATAATGACAAAAGGCAGTCTGACAACCTATACAGACGGAGAATACTCGGGTAAACAGGACAGAGCGGCCTCCTCGTGAAAGTTCTTTAGGCGAGACGCCTCCCGGATCCCGGCGTTCCCCGGACGGAGCGGCATCTAGCACCCGCTCGCAACCCTCTCTGTAGGAGGCAGCACCGGCCCTTGCGCGACGGATGGCCTGCTGTAAGTCCCCGTGAAGCACGGTAAGCTCGTCAAAGGGATCGGTATCCCCAGAAGCCTGCAAGGGAAACGACATCAAGAGAATTCCCGAAACAAGCAATAGTAAGAGAAGGCCAGATTAAAGCAGCCATGCCTGAATAGGAGCAGCGCTCGAGGAGTGCGCAGGATCACCTGGTAGTGCCTCTTCCTGAGGCGCCTCTCCTTCCCCCGCTGGAGGCGAGCTGGCTGGAAGGGTGGCAGCCGTAGGAGCGCTCGGAGGCTCCGGCCCCGAGGATGTCCCGGCTGCCCCCTCGCTAGCTTCGACCAGATCGGCGGCAAGCGCAACACCTTCCTCCGACGGTGAAGCCACGCCTTCGAGGATCTTGTACTCTGAAATGGGCTCCATAAAGATCACAGTCGACTCCACAGGCCCCCTGGCCTCCGACGACAACGCAGGCACTGCCGAACATGGCCCTTCTGGGTCGCCAAGATCCACAACATCATCCCTCGCTTCTGGAGCAGCGTCCACGAACATCTTAGCAATGGAATGAGCAGGGGGACCCCCTGTGGGTTGAGACGTCACCTCGCAGACTTCAAGAACGGCTAGTCCCGTGGCCCAAGTCGACGATGACCCGGCGGTCTCCCCTTGGTGGCCCACGCTCGTGACCACCTTCGGAGCCGGACTTTGAATCACAAGCGAAGAGCTGGCGACCTGTCTTTGGGACCACCGTGTTGAGGTCCCCCCTGCCTCCCTCAACCTCTTTAGGGAGGGCTCTACCTCTTCATCGTCTGACGAAGACTCCAACAACGAGCAACTCTCCTCCTCATCTCCTTCGGATGAGCGGGGGACAGTTGCACCCCCAGGCTCTCCCTTACCGGGACCGACGATTCACCATCCCGACGGAGGCCCCCACTTGGAGGCCTCGAAAGTGATAGATATCAAGAAGTAATCCTAGATGGAGAACTTCGCCTCCTTAGACTTAATGGCAGCAATCAGCTCAGCCGCCTCCACAACGTCTTCTGCCTGCGGTTTCTCCAGGAAAAACCCTGAAATTGGGCCCCACACGCGAGGGAGCTCTGAATCAGAGGGCTATTGCAGAAAGAAGAACCGGTCCTTCCAGCCCTTCACTGAATCGGGATTGGTTCCCCGAAAGTGGAAACCTGTATTGGGCGACATCGACACCTAATCCTCCGACTCGGTGAAACGAAAAATCAGTCTGGCGGCCTTGGCATCGAAAGAGCCACCATGGAGGTGAGCGAAGATGCACATGGACACCAGGTAACGCAAAGCATTTGGATGAATCCGCGCCATGGGAACACCCAACGCATCCACTAGTGCGTATAGCGTACATGGCGTTGGGTAACGGAGCCCCCCTCTCAGGTGGTGCTCGTAGACCGTGATGAAGCCCACTGGGGGGCGCTGGCTCTGTCCAAGGCACCAGGAGCGCGGTAACTCCAGTTACTGGGGATGCCGTAATCGACCATGAGGGCAGCAATAGCGCCCGCAGTCAAGACGGATTTTGTATTGTGGACCCCTTGGCGGCCCGTCCTGGGAGCCTGGGAAGAAGAAGAACTTTCTCCCTTTTTCGCCATGTCTCTCTCTCTCGATGCAAGTTCGCTATAGGAAAAATCTCAGCAGGAGGAGTAAGCCGTCCCAACTGATTTAAATAGGCAACGGAAGGTTAACAGGCGGGAAACCTAAGCGACGCCCACCAAGGGTGACTGGGATGCGTGCCAGCCTCGTAGCGCTTCGCAGGATCCGAAATCACCCGCAATCATGGCCAAGCGCCAGACTGACAGGCGCATCGCCTCAGTCATCTGACAGGAATCCACGCTGGTGCCTCAGCATTAAATGAGGGCTCACGATAGTGAAGCCCCTAAAGCGGCGCACGGTTACGCAAAACGGAAGAAGCCAATCCAGAAACGAGAAGTTTAGAAGATGGAACAGTGTGATGAAATAACAGATTTTATTGCAACAACAAGCCCCGTTACAACGGCTATATATATGTATATATATATAAAAGAGGAGAGAAGCAGCAACGAGGAGGGCTATTAGCTAACGATCCCAACGGCCTGTGGAGGAGCTTGGGGAATGATAATCCACCAACTGCTCGCGCGTTCGGGCGTGGGAGTTGCGAGGGTCCAGAACGCCGACTCGGAAGTTCGAATCCTCCAACAAGGCCAACCTCCGGCAAAGCCTGACAACATCACGGTAACTCCTCTCCAGAGCAGGATTTACACCCTCCGGCCGGAGCCTTGTCCTCAGCTCTGTCCGCAGCCTGGCAACCTCAGCCCCGTGTTATTGCCTCAGTTGCTCAATCTTCCCTTCAAGGGCAAGTATGTGGGCCTGAGCCGCCACATTGGCGCCAACGAGGCGCGAAGCCCTTACCTCTGACTCAGCCCATGCGCCCTCCAGATATGCCACGCGGCCCCCCAGCCGCTCCCCTTCAGCTGTTGACGTCCCAGCGCGCGCCTCAACCCTCTCGAAACCCGGAGGCACACTCGGAAACTGAGTAGGACCCGCGACTGTGGCTTAGGAGCGAGCCCCTCCTGGAGTGTCGGCTCCCGAAGCCCGGGGAGCATGAGAGCCAAACTCAAATTCGTCAGAAGAACGCTCCGATTCTTAAGAGGAACCCTCCATCAACTTCGCAGTAAGAAAACACGCAAGGAGAGGGCAGGCAACTGATAAGCACACAGGCGCGAGAAAATGCAAGGATCTAGGAGAAAAGGGCACGTTTAAATAAACAAGTTTCCCCCTGAAAAGGCGATAGCACTGAAAGGACGGAAGGCGCCAGAGCTCAACCAACGGGGACCTTCCACGTGGAAGACCCGTAAAGCCTCGCGCGTTTCCCAGGTAAGACTTCACGACGCAACGTCCCCTGACCACGTAGGCATTGAATGCACCAGTCACACCAGGAGACGTGACCGCTGACAGTGACCCCTCTGCTTCCACAAAGCTGAAAACAGGTCACCGAAAGAAAACGCCCAGCAAAGAAAAAGAAGCACGCACGAAGGAAAGAAGAAAATGAGGGCAAAAGGGCTACTTCTTTTATTAATCAATGCTTTCTTATAAAGTACAAGATCTGCAACTATAATGCTACGAGAAGGACAAAGGAAGACGATGGTGTGAGGCCCCGAAGGCCCCTTGTCATACCCCTAGATGAGCTTGGTGAACGCGATCTACATGAGATCCCGACGGCCAGGAGCCGTCGGTAGTTCACTGAGCGGACTGGGGCGGTCACGAGGAGCACTCCCCCCGATGGAAGCCGCTGAAGCGCTATCCACCGGGGCGGGATCAGCACCAAGGCCAGGAAAGCCCCCAGAGGAAGTAGGGGAGGCACCCCCCGACTCCCTTGCTGAGTTTCTGGCCTCGACCTCTCCGCGGTCTGCGCTCGGGCCCAGCGAGTTGGAGAGCTTGAGCGGCAGCCTCCGCTAGCAGGAGACATACCCGCAAAGGTTTCGCCATGACTCTACTCCTCGTCGGCTGAGCCACAGCCCGGAAAAGGGTACACGACGACAGCAGAATGAACGAGCCACTCTCGTTAGCATGGGAAACAAGTTGCAGCACGGGAGTTAGAACGGTCTTCGCCAAGAGCTACGAGCATCCAGCTGATCCAACCAACTCCTTCTCGGACCCCCGCCGAAGGCGCGGCGAGCCAGAATCTTCTCATTGCTTCTCCAATGGTTGCCAAAGGATGAACTCCACTCGATCGAGAGCCCCTCCTATTTACGGACAAAGGGGGGGCCATTCTCTTGCCCAGTACAGCACGGCAGCCAGCAGACGTTTTTCACTAAACAGGAAAGACCCCTGATCAGACGCGACCCAAAGCGTGCGAATCTTGCCAGGCAGAGTGACGAATCACGGCAGCACCAGAAAAGCCTGCGCAGTTTCCTGGGGAAGGCGCGAGTCCGGAAAACGACAAATGGTGGCGCGACACGAGATGGGCTGTGAAGCTGCAGAATGGGCCCAAGGGACATGCCAGGCTCGACTACTGGCTGGCCCAGGCATGGGGGGCTAGTGTTGGGTCCCATGTCAAGGCCCACGAAAAGATGGAGAAGCCCACGAAGAGTGTTAGAGCCTACAATGGACGACGAGCCCAGCCCAACCGCGCAAGAGGCGTACTCGGTGCCACGCTGGCAGAAGACGACGGAAACTCTGCAGCGCATTAATGCGCTGCCGAAAAACCGACAGAAAGGCAAAAAGGCCAGCCAATCGGGAAGCGGCTGGCACAGCGCCAACGGCTCAGGCAACCGCCTGCAGACAGCTAGCCAATCCCCTCTTAGGGGTGAAACCAGACGTGGCCGACAACGCCTAGAAGCCTGCTAGACACGGCAAAACGATAGCCGACATGACCGGAGGTCAACGACAGCGACCAGCGGCGAAGAAGCCCTTGCAACGGACATGCAGGTGCCCGGAGTCCAATGGGGAGGAGCCTATAAGAGCTCCCACTCCCCGCAGAGAGGGGATCCGATTTTTGAACTCTGATCCTCCCTCCTCTAAACCCGGTCGTAAGAAAGAAAGAGCTAAAACTGAGAGCGCATTCACTTCATCTGACACAAGCTAGCTCACGATCACTAACCCTACGTCTTCTCAGACCACAGGAAAGTCAGCCACCCGTTGCGGTACACAAAGGAAGCCAGGTCTTTCACAACCTGCTCATTGCATTCTACACACTAAAGCATACGCGCATCTCTGACGTTTCATCAGCATTTATCCGTGCACCGCTCGTAGCGTGCGCCATTTCCATTCATTGCGGGAATTTGATGAGTTGAGCATCGGAGTGGCCGTGGTGGGAGAAATCCCGCCAGACCTCTAACCTTTTATTTGTTGTTTGTGTTGTGCAGGTCCAGGTTCATAGAGACGGAGACCGGACCCTTCTCCTGACGCCACCACGTGCTAGGAAATCCGAATGCTCCCTAATCCTTACGGCAACCGCAGACCCGGGACGCAATAAAATCTATATCAGAAAAATTTCTTCTCTTCCTCTAATGACAAGATGGTAAATAATTGGTGACTATATGAGCCATTTCAAATACAAAAATAGATTTGTTGTAAAACCGGGGGATCTGTTGGGGTTTGATACCCGAATTCACATACAATTCGACACAACGAAAAATCCAAACCCTCCGTGAGTCGTTAGCCATCAATTTAATAGGAAGAAGGAATAAAGAATACATAACGTTTTTAACGTGGAAACTCTTCTCAAACCGAAAGGAAAAATTACGGGATAAACTCTGAAAAAACTTTCACTATGTAAAATCGATTATAAAAATTTCTGAAACAAAATGTCAATAACACGTCAGAGACAGAACAAGAAAAATAATATCCAGAGTAAAGGAAATTCTTATTATCTCTTATCTCTCTATTTTTCTTCTCTCATTCTCAATGTTGGTGCATCTCACTCTCTTTGATTTTACAAGTGTGATGGTAGATGGCGAACGATGAGAGCTCCCTTCCGCATTCCTACTCTGTTCCATTCTCCTTCTACGTTCCACCGTAACTATTATCGCTGCTACTTCCATCTACTGCTCCCGCAGCTGCTACAACTTTCGCTTGCAGTCCTCACTTTGTCGCTTGTCTCTCTGCTATGTCTGAATCGCCTGGTGTGCCCTTATAAAGACTTTGATTCCAAATCCCATCTACTAATCTAACTCGATTTTTGCAGATGATTTGTCACACCAACCCAATCTTTTTCTACGATTTCACCAGCTCCGTGCTTTTTCAGACACGCATGCTCTACAGGTCAACCACTCTACTCAGACGATGCATGCACTACAGATCAGCTACCTGCTCTACAAAACTTACAAACTCTGGAAAGTCAACCACTCTACAAGTAGCTACTTGTTATGTAAAACTTACCAACTCTGTAAGATCAATTGCGCACCACTCTGCCTATTGGCATCACTCCTGCAAAAACACTCTAGAAATCCACTCCGGATTTCCATAACGCCAAATACCACTCTAGCAAATGCACTCTAGATTTCCACTACGGCAAATGCACTACGGAAATCCACTCCAAATTTTCACTCCAGCATTTGCACTCCAAAGAATCCACTCTAACATTTGCCACTCCGACAAATGCCACTCCGAGATTTGTTTTCATTGGCAAATGGCCACTCCGAGGTTTGCCCACATTGGCAAATGGTCACTCCGAGATTTGCCCACCTTCGCAAATGGTTTTCTTTAAGGTTTGCCTACTCCGACAAATGGTCTTCTCCGAGGTTTGTCTAATTCGGCAAATGGTCTTCTTCGAAGTTTGCCTATTCGAAGCAAATGGTCTTCCTGATCATTGTTGTAACCAGTTTGTAGCACTGTGAATATCGCACAAACATTGTGCGATCCAATGACATGTCGGTTTGTTGAGTCACGTACAAGAAAGTGATCAAACCCAACAGGATTCAATACAGAATCGCATTGGAGACCTCCAATGTTGTAGAGATAGTTTGATCCAAACTGTTGGCTTGTTAAAGCCATCCAGCAGCCTCAAACGCTACCAAAAATTATCAACTAATTCGTGCAATGAAAGGGGAGGGGGGGGGGGAAACATGGGGGGGGGGGGGGGAGAGAGAGAGAGAGAGAGAGAGAGAAACTGACAGCCCACAAAGGCAACGACGGTGCTCGATGAGTAACGATCAACCAAAGAAAACCATAGCCGATTAAATGCTGGAAAGCACCAACGAGGAGAGCAACCGACAAGGGCAGGAGCTCGCACAAAGTGCCAGCGAAAAATCCAAAGCTAGCCCCTAAATCCTTAGACACTCCCAGACTGGCAATCTGCCTTTGGTTATAATCCAAAGAGCTCTTTATCAATGGCGATATACGCCCGAACAGATACCCACTACCAGCAAAGGACTGGATCCACATAGCCGCTACAAATACCAGCCACCTGCTGTTTATAAACGATTTCAATCTCTCTCCTAACTGAACCATCCTTAACAACCACGACGACGACAACAACTACTACTATTATATGCCAAATTGCCTTGGACAACGAATTGGATGAGGGTTTTTCGACGGGTTTTTTTTCTCGATTTGAGCATTCGGTGGTAGATTAGCTTGTCGAGTCTACTGAAACAGACCGCAGAGAGATGCGAAACGATGGAAACGAGCTAAGAAGGTTGTGGGATGGGTTGTTTTCAATCTACGAAGCTGGGGTTTTTTATGGTAATACCGTATCCAGCGATGCTATGCTACGAGTCCGAGTTAGATCACGTCCCCACAAGAGTAACACCATAATAATTGAAGAGGGGGGGAAAAAATACTGACTTAGATATTAACTGAGTACAATAATAGGGTTATGCGGAACAATTGAATCGCCAGATTAATCAAAGTCGAGTGCAATCAACACCATGCTTCTAAAAATATGAAAAACAAAATAGAAAACGGCTAAAAAATTAAAAAACAGAATCTATTACATTTAAAATAAAAAAATTAGTGTGGGACACTTTTTGAATTATTTTCTTATTATTTTTCGGATAACCAAATTAATATAATTATTGGGTAGGTCCCAAGCACAATTGGGCCGGTCTACATTGAAAGCGAGGTTCAAATGCCAATAATTTTTGTTTAGATACATAGGATTATGCCAACTTTCTTAATGACTAGATGGTAAAAAAATATGAGACAAATAATAACTCAAATAAGTAATAAATGAGATATTTAATCGTAATGAATGGTTTTAATTATTTGAGGAATAGCAGTGCACATATAAATGACTCTATCTATAAATGGTTGACTACATGTCTTCGTTAATATTTGTATGGTTATCGAATTTGTTGGGTCTCAAGTCCTGGCCTATGAAGAACTTCCAAGCCCATGAAAAATTTTGCGGCCCACGAAAGGTTCAGAAGCCCGCACGAGTTGGAAGCCCAGCCCCGTGACCGGAGTGCATAAAAGAGCCACGCTAGCAGGAAGCAACGGGACTCTGCAGCGCATTTAATGCGCAGACAACAGGAAGCATGGGGACGACCAATGGGAGAGCAGTTGGCGCGGCGCTAGCGGTTCACGCAACCGCCTGCAAGCAACCAACCAATCGCCGCTCAGGGGAAGGTCAGGCGTGGCTGGCAACGCTCAGAAGCGTGCCAGCCACGGCAAGAGGACGGCCGACGTGACCGACGGTCCACGACAGCGAACAGCGGTGAAGGAGCCCTCGCAACGGGCACCTTGGCGCCCAGAGTCCAACAAAAGAGGGTCTATAAAAGCCCCCACACCCCACAGAGAAAAAGACTTTTGGATCCCAAATTCCTCACTCTCTAACAAAAATCCTCAGTTGCAACCTGTGGAATATTCACAATGAAACGAGAGCGAGAACTGAGGAGCATCTCACTTCCATCGGCTATAGCCCGCTCGGTTTCTCACCCCAATGTCTTCTCAGACTCAGGGGAAGTTAGCCACCCGCTGCGGTGTACCAAGGGAGCCAGGCTTCCCACCACCTGCTCACTGCATTCTCCATAACATTACACGAGCATCTCTCACGCTTTCACAGCATCCAACCGCGCACCGCTCATAGCATGCGCCATTTCCGTTTATTGCGGGAATTTGCTGACTTGAGTATCGGAGTGGCCTCAGTGGGAGAAGTCCTACCGGACCCCTGACCTCTTGTTTGCTTGTTTGTGTTGTGCAGGTCCAGGTTCATAGGGACGGAGACCAGACCCTTCTCCAGACGCAATCGCGTGTCTAGGAAGCCGAAGGCTCTCTAATCCGTACGACAACCGCGGGCCCGGGATGCAACATTGGCGCTGTCTTTGAGAAACTGACGAGAAGCCAAGTGTCTCTTTCCCACCTTACTTCTGAACGTCAGAAGATGGTAAACACCTGAGCACAAGCTAGTGCTCCGGCGATGGAGGTCGTCACCCAAAGTGAAGCTCCCCCTGCTGGGAACCAGGCGAACGACCGTCCAGAGCCCGATGTCCACCGCATGGCCGCAGACAAGGGCGATATCAAGCTGGTCCTTCGCACCTTGTGTGAACACACGGGAGCCCCATGACCGGGGGCTGCCCCTCCAGCATCCCAGGCCTCCACCTCCAGGAGAGGGAGGCGTCGAGAGGCCACTCGTAGGAGGCGAGTCAACCGGCCCAACAACGCCGCACCCCAGGCGGAGAAGACCCCAACGAAGCTGAAAGCCATCCCGCCGGCGATAACCGAGAGGGTACCCCTGAAGGGCGTAACCCCCATAACTCGCGCGGCAACGGGAGACCGACAGCAGCCCGCTCAAACGATGCACGAGGCAATGAGGCGGAGAGTCGCCACCCCCGACCAGCTCAACCGTACCTCCAGGACCCCACAGAACTCCGCGATGTCATCAACGCGTGGAGAGGCACTATGGACCCGTCGATGGAGGAGAAAGTCAAGGTGATGTGGGATATCCTGCATAAGGAGAAGCCCGCGCCCTCCTCCGCCGACCTCCGGAGGTCACCCTTCGCTATGGACTTGCGGACCCAGTCATTACCAAACAAGTTCAAGATTCCGGTCTTGGAGGGATACGACGGAAGCAAGGACTCGATGGACCACCTCAACTGCTTCCAGATGCAATTGTCCTTGCAAGGGGCGAGCGAGGCCTTGATGTGCAAGTGCTTTCCCGTCACCCTTAGGGGGGACGCGCTAATCTGGTTCCACGGCCTCCCCCCAAACTCCATAGGCTCGTTCGACGAGCTCGCTGACAGCTTCTTGAGCCAGTTCGCCTCCAGCCGAAGGGAGGAGAGGCAACCATGGCACTTGGTCCGCCTCCGCCAAAGGTCAGATGAAAGTCTGAAGCGGTTCCTGGACCGTTTCATCACCGAGGCGCAGCGGATCCCCCAGCTCTCTGACGAGCTAAAACTCAACGCTTTCGTCGCCACCCTAGCGGCAGGGGACTTCTTCAAGCACCTATCGCACCAGCGCTCTCAGACCTTCCGGGAGGCTGAGGCCATTGCCTGGGCGTACATCACGGCCGAAGAGGCAAATGAAATGAAGCGCCCCGAGCGAGTGGACCGACCCCCGGAAGCTCCCAGAGCACTTGGAGGAAGAAAGAGGGCCAGCGACGGCCAGCGATTCCCGGAGCGCCGAAGGCAGCAGCGGCCCCTGCCGGGGCCCAAAAAAGATTACAGCAGAGCCTCCTTGACCCTTCTCAACGACAGCCGCTTGAATATTCTGATGCAGATCCTGGATGAGAAGTTCTTCAAGTGGCCAAAGACGCCCAAGGGTCCCAGCGGCAACGACCAGACAAAGTACTGCCAATACCACCGCTGCCTGGGACACTCGACCGAGAACTGCCGCACCCTCCAGCAGGAGATAGAAGATCTGATCCGGCGCGGACATCTGAAGCGGTTCGTCAAGAGCCAGGGGCAGGGACAGGCGACCTCTGATGGAGAGGCCAGCGAGCCTCCGAGAGCCCGCACGGCCGCCGGCGTGGTCAATATGGTCTCCTCCACGGCCGCCGCGGACGCCAGGCGTGGGCAGCCGGAGCAGGCCCCCAACAACAAGCGAGCAAGGATAGGGGTTAGGAATGATGTCATTAGCTTTAGCAGCGACGATATGGCTCATGTAACCTCTCCCCATACCGACCCCCTTGTTGTATCGGCCCTCGTTTCAGGTGGTGGGGATGACTACCAACTGAAACGGATTTTTATTGATAATGAAAGTTCTCAAAATTTGCTGTATCTCACTGCCTTCTTTAAACTTGGACTGAAACGAAGCCAGATGAAAGCGGCAAGCGGACCCTTGTACGGCTTGGACAACGAGCCAGTCCCCGTGCAAGGGATAGTTCGGCTGGAAGTCACCATGGGGACCCACCCGCGCTCTGTGACGCGAGAGCTGGCGTTCCTCGTCGTCGACCTTCCATCCGTTTACAACGCCATACTGGGAAGACCCTTCCTGACCACCTTCGGAGCTGTTACGTCTATCCCTCACCTGAAGGTGAAGTTTCCTACCCCGTGGGGTGTGGGTGAAGTCCTCGGGGATCAGATATTGGGACGGACGTGCTACCTGTCCCAGATCAACCCGGCAGTGCCATACTGCCCAGACGAAGACCTTGATCTCCGCGACGAAACCTCGCTGCAACAGGCCCAGTCCGGAGAAGAAACTGAGGCGATCCCACTGAACCCTTCCGAGCCGGAACGATGCATCAACGTGGGGAGATCCCTCCAACTCGCGGAGCGTGACCGATTGATTACCTTCCTTAGGGCTAACTCCGACGTGTTTGCATGGGTTCCCGCTGACATGCCCGGGATACCGGCCGAGGTCATAGTCCACAAGCTGGGCCTTGACTCGAGCCGAAAGCCCGTTCGGCAGAAGCGAAGGAACCACTCCGTCGAGAAGTTGGTCGCCATAAGAGAAGAGGTGAAGAGGCTCTTGGACGCAGGATTCATCAGAGAAGTCCAGTATCCGGAATGGCTGTCCAACGTTGTACTAGTAAAGAAAAGCAGCGGCAAGTGGCGGATGTGCGTCGACTTCACTGACGTGAACAAGGCTTGCCCCAAAGACAGCTTTCCGCTTCCCAGGATCGATCAGCTCGTGGACTCCACGTCCGGGCACGAGCTCTTGAGTTTCATGGACGCATACTCTGGGTACAACCAGATACGGATGGACCCAGAAGACGAGGAGCACACCTCGTTCATGACTGACCAGGGGACATATTGCTACAAAATGATGCCCTTCGGTCTCAAGAATGCTGGCGCGACCTACCAGCGCCTCGTGAACAAGATGTTCGAGGCCCAGATCGGACGGAACGTGGAGGTTTACGTCGATGACATGCTCGTGAAAAGCAGAATCGCCAGCAGCCACGTCAACGACCTAGATGAGACTTTTTAGGTCCTCCGACGGCACGAGATGAAGCTCAATCCATCCAAATGTGCGTTCGGAGTGATCTCAGAAAAGTTCCTAGGCTTCATCGTGTCGCAACGCGGTATCGAGGCCAACCCAGAAAAGATCAGCGCCATCCTCGACCTAAACCCTCCGCGAACAGTAAAAAAAGTGTAGAAACTCACTAGGCGAATAGCAGCACTCTCGCGGTTCCTCGCTAAATCAGCGGAAAAATATCTACCCTTCTTTAAGGCGCTAAGGGGAACCAAATCGCAGGGGTTCAAGTGGAGCGAAGAATGTGACGAAGCATTCAAGGAAGTGAAAACCTACCTCTCCAGCGCACCGCTCCTGAGCTCGCCGTGCGAAGGAGAAAGCCTTTACCTCTACTTAGCCATATCGGCAGCGGCCCGCAGCTCGGTGTTGGTAGCGAAACATGAGGGCAGGCAACTGCCAGTGTACTACGTAAGCCGGGTGCTGACGGATGTGGAGGCCAGCTATCCGCACGCTGAGAAGATGGCGCTCGCGCTTGTCTACGCGGCACGGAAGCTGCGGCCCTATTTTCAGTCACACCGGATCGTCGTACTGACAGACCAGCCGCTGAAGTCGATCCTGCAGAAGTCGATACTGGTCAAGTGGGTTGTCGAGCTAGGAGAATTCAACCTGGAATTCCGACCCCGGCCAGCCGTGAAAGGACAAGCTCTGGCGGACTTTATTGTCGAAGCGACGACGCCAGCACAGGAAGAAGACAGCAACCTAGGAGGTATAGAAGACAACGATCCTCCTGAGTGGACCCTGAATGTAGACGGATCGTCTACCCAGGCAGGCAGCGGAGCTGGTGTCGTGCTAAGGATGCCCGAAGGCATGGAGATCGCGTACTCCGTCACGTTGGCCTTCCCGGCCACGAACAACGTGGCGGAATACGAGGCCCTCCTCGCAGGCCTGCGACTGGCGAAGGAGTGTTCCGCCCCGTCGTTGGTCGTGCGCAGTGACTCCGAACTTGTGGTTAATCAGGTGAAGGGAAACTTTGACGCCTCGAACCCACAGCTCGTGAGGTACTTGGCGAGAGTAAGGGCCCTGATCCCTGAGTTCGGTCGGTTCGAGATCGAACACATCCCGAGATCGGACAACGAGCGCGCTGATCGACTGGCCCGGGACGCGGCCGCCAGGTCCATGGAGCAGTACGCGAGAGAGCCCAGGGAAGTCCTGACCGCACCAAGCATCGACGCCGAAGACAAAGAGGTGCTACGGGTCGACACAGGAAACAATTGGATGACGCCGTACATGAAGTACCTGACCGAAGGAACCCTACCCGACGACATCAACGAAGCCAAGCGAATCCAGAAGACGGCAGGATGGTACACGATCCTGAATGAGAGACTATACAGGCGAGGATATTCCGCTCCCCTCCTGAAATGCCTCACGCCAGAGGAAGCCGATTGCGCGCTGGCAGAAGTGCATCTGGGACTGTGCGGCTCACACATTGGTGGCAAGAACCTAGCATTCAATGTCATGCGGCAAGGGTTCTACTGGCCCACCATGAAGCGAGACGCTATGGAATTCGTCCGGAAGTGTGAAAGTTGCCAGGTCCATGGCAACATGACGCACCAGCCGCACACGGAGCTGCACTATCTCCAATCCCCATGGCCGTTCGCGCAATGGGGGCTCGACATACTTGGGCCCCTACCTCTGGCTGCCGGACAAAGAAAATTCTTGATCGTCGGCATCGACTACTTTACCAAGTGGGTGGAAGCCGTTCCTCTCGCCAGGATCACAGAGCAGAATGCGACGGAATTCCTCCGTCAAGGTATCGTTTGCCGCTTTGGGATCCCTGAGGTCGTGGTGACCGATAACGGAACCCAATTCACCGGCAAGCGCTTTATGAAGTACTGCCACGACCTTCGTATCAAGCTGATACATACGTCCGTAGCGCACCCGCAGGCAAACGGGCAGGTCGAGGTCACCAACCGCACCTTGCTGCATGGATTGAAGACCAGGTTAGAAGACACAGGGGGCTCCTGGGTTGAAGAGCTCCCATCCGTACTGTGGTCGTATCGAACAATCGCAAGGGAGCCAACAAGGGAGACGCCCTTCAACCTTTGCTTTGGGGCTGAGGCTGTGGTCCTCGTGGAGGTGGGGATGCCAAGCCTGCGGATCGAATGCTTCGACCCAGCTACCAATGAACAAAGGATCCGGGAAAGTCTGGACCTGCTCTCGGAAGTACGGGACGCTGCACGACTTCGAATTGCGGCCTATCAGCAGCGAGTCGCACGGTACTACAACAAATAGGTAAAGGCACGCCCACTGAAAGTTGGAGATCTGGTCCTCCAGAGCGTAGAGGCGGCGGTAAAGACCGCGAACAGGAACAAACTCTCCCCTGGGTGGGAGGGACCGTTCCTCGTCTCCGCAATCCTCCGGAGCGGAGCGTACAAGTTGCACGCCCAGAACGGCAAACTGGTCCCACGGACCTGGAACGCCGCCAACTTAAGGAAGTACTATCAGTGATGCTACATTGACTCAGGTAAGTCGCACGCACGTGCATCATGATGAGTGCTTGGACATGAGTTTTATCTTTCGTTAATATAATCATTCTTCCTGTCATTCTGCATCTTCATTTGTGTGAATTGGTGACACGCATTGCATTCCTAAAATCATACGACCTAGACTGCCCCTAAGTCGGGAGGACAAACGTCCGTTAGTAAAACCTGTCCTTGGCCCAGCGCCAGACGGTCCGACATCGACCGTTCCAGGACTTTGCCCCTACTCCAAATGGCCCGGGGGCGGCTTCAAACATTTTGGCTCCGTGCCGGTGGGCCCGAGCAGCCCCCCAGAGATTAAACTCCGCGCTGGACAGCCCGGAGACAGACACTCACAGGCTGAGGCGTCTCATTAAAAGGACCCAGGCGGTCCATCAAACAGGCTTCGCGCCGACGACCCAGGGGCTCAAAGTATCAGTCCTGGGGGCTTCTGAAGTCCCCAATCTACGGCCGACAAAACCTTAGGGGGCAAAAATCGAAGGCGTGCGG
Organism: Nepenthes mirabilis; assembly: GCA_025585075.1. Classification (NCBI taxonomy): domain Eukaryota; kingdom Viridiplantae; phylum Streptophyta; class Magnoliopsida; order Caryophyllales; family Nepenthaceae; genus Nepenthes; species Nepenthes mirabilis. The sequence continues at coordinate 12,439 of JAODPA010081600.1, read as the reverse complement.
CGACCTTTTTGAACAGAAGAGAGCACCCTCAGTCTACAATGGTCGTGGGCTAGGACCTCAACTTGGTGATTATAATGCCGTGAGTAGGAGCCACACACCTCCAGCGATCATACGCTACCGAGTCCTAGAGCCAGGAGTCCGGTTACCGTGGTCTAACAACCGCACTAACCCTCGTGGCGGCTCCAGGGGCTTGGCGACGACATCCGCTTCACCGGATTGAGCCTCCCAAACACGTGAGCTGTGACGACATCCTCTTACGAAGGACGAGCACCACGCAAGAAGGCGCCTGGATAGGGCCTTAGCAACAATGGCTCCGAGGAGCCTAACCTTCAAGCATGGAGAGTAATCCCGCATATTACAGCAAGCGAAGAATGCAAACAACATCTAATGACAGAAGAAGCACAAGTGCAAAGAAGAAATAGTCACTTTCCATTCACATATGAGGAATAAGTATGGTACAACGACAAAAAGACGGTCTAACAACCAACAAGAACGGAGACTAATCGGGTAGACTTGCCGGACCAGCCTCCTCGTGAAAATTCCTCACGCGAGATGCCTCCTGAATCCCGGCGTTCCCCGGATGAAAGACTCCCCCAGGAACGTGGGGGACCATCAAGGAGGCGATCTTGCGACACAGGCGGATACCGTCCCAATACCGAGCCTCTAACGCCAACCGTGATTCCGACGGAGAGTACCGGCCAACCATGTCACTTAGCAATCGGGCGACACGGTCCTCCGAGGCGACGAGTAGGGCTTCCAGTTGCGGCACTCTCTACTGCAGGTGCTCATTCTCCTCTTCGAGAGATGCGAATTGGGCCCTTTCGCTGGAGACGGCCTGCTGTAAGTCCCCGTGAAGGAGGGCAGCCAACGCATCAAAAGGGTTGGCTCTACCTGGAGCCTGCATAAGAAGCGACATGAGAGACATTCCCAAGGCAGGCAACAACGAAAGAAGGCCAGATAGAAGCAACCATACCCGAGAAGGGGCGTCGCGCGGAGAGCGTGAAACATCACCCGAAAGAGCCTCTCCTTGAGGTTCCGCTCCTTCGCCTGCTGGAGGCGGGCTGGCTGGAAGGGCGGCGGCCGTAGGAACGCTCGGCGACTCCTGCCACGAGGACGTCTTGGCTGCCCCTCGTCGGCCTCGAGCGGATCGGTGGCGAGCGCGACGCCTTCCTCTGGGGACGGGACCAGACCTTCAGGCCCCTGTACTCCGAGATAGGCTCTACAAAGATCACCGTCGACTCTGCAGGCCCCCCGGCCACCGGCATCAGCATGGGTGTAGCTATGAGCGGCTCCTCCGGATCCTCAAGATCGACGACGTCATCCTTCGCCTCCGGGGCGGCGCCCGTAGACGCCTCTGCAATAGAGCGAGCGAGGGGGCTCCCGATGGGTCGAGACTCCACCTCGCAGACTTCGCGAGCGGCTAGTCCCGCGATCGAAGTCGACGATGGCTCGGCGGTTTCCCCTCGGCGACCCGCGCTCGTGGTTCTCTCCAAAGCCGGACTTCCCGCCACAACAGAAGAGCCGGCGATCTGTCTCCCGGACCTCCGCGTGGAAGTCCCCATGGTCTCCTTCAGCCTCTTCAAGGCGGCCTCATCGTCGTCTGACGACGATTCCAGTAATGAACAGCTTTCCTCCTCGTTCCCCCCGGACGAGGGAGGAGTGGCTACGTCTCTGGGATCTCTTTTGCCCGGTCCAGCGATCTTCCATCCCGAAGGAGATCCCCATTTACAGGCCTCGAACGTGATGGAGGTCAAGAAGTAACCCTGGACCGAGAATTTTGGCTCTTCAGACTTGATGATAGATATCAGCTTCGCCGACTCCGCGGTATCCTCAGGCGACGGCTTCTCCTGAAAGTATCCTGAGATCGGGCCCCACACTCGCAAGAGCTCAGAGTCAGGGGGCTCCTGCAGAAAGAAGAAGCGCTCCTTCCAGCCCTTCACCGAGTCAGGGTTGGTTCCGCGAAAGCGGAACCCCGCCTTTGGGGACATCGACACCCAATCCTCCGACTCCGTGAACCGGAAGATCAACCTCGCAGCCTTGGCGTCGAAAGAACCACTGTGGAGGAGGGCAAAGATGCACAGCGACACCAAGTAACGCAGGGCATTAGGGTGAAGCCTCGCCACCGGAACTCTCAATGCGTCCACCAGCGCATACAGCGTGCAGTGCATAGGATAACGAAGCCCCCCTCAGGTGGTGCTCGTACACTGTGATGAAGCCCGCTGGGGGGGCGCTGGCTCTATCCAGTGCACCGGGAGCACGGTAACTCCAATCGCTGGGAAGGCCGTAATCGACCATGAGAGAAGCGATGGTGCCCGCAGTCAGAACAGACACGGTGTTGTGAACACCGTGGCGAGTCACTCGGGAAACCTGGGATGAAGAGGATCTCTCTCTCCTTTTCGCCATCTCTCTCTCGTCACGCAAGTGTGTTACAAGAAAAATTTCAGCAGAGGGAGGGAGGCAATCCCCGATTGATTTAAATAAGCAGTGGAAAGCCAAGGGCGGGAAGCCAAAGCGGCTCTTCCCAGCAGACGATCGGGACACGTGCCATCTTCGCAACGCTCCATAGGATCTGAAATCGTCCGTAATCATAACCAAGCGCCAGGCTGACAGGCGCGTCCCCTCATCCGTCTGACGGGGATCCACGCTGGCGCCTCCGCATTAAATGAAGGCTTACGATAGTGGAGCCTATGAAGAGGCGCACGGTAACACAAAACGAAAAAATAGATCGAGAAACAGGAAGTTCGGAAGGCAAAACGGTGCGGCAGAATAACAAATTTCATTATATTAATGGATTCCGTTACAGCGGTTACGAAAAAGAAGAAGAAGAAGAAGTACAACGGCAGAAAGCAGTAATCAGCTAATGGTCCCAATGGCCTGTAGAAGAGCTTGGGACGTGGTAGTCTACCAACTGTTCGCGGGTTCGAGCTTGTGAGTTGCGAGGATCCAGGACACCAACACGAAAGTTCGAATCCTCCAACGCGGCCAACCTGCGGCAGAGCCTAACGGCATCAAGATAACTCCGCTCCAGAGCAGGATTCACTTCCTCCGGCCGAAGCCTTGTCCTCAGTTCCGACCGAAGCCCGGCGACCTCAGCCTCGTGTCGTCGCTTGAGCTGCTCGATCTCTCCTTCAAGGGCCAGTATGGGGGCCTGCGCCCCCACATTGGCACCAACGAGGCATGTAGCCCTGGCCTCCGACTCAGCCCGAGCGCCCTCCAGGTGTGCAACGCGGGCCCTCAGCCACTCCGCCTCAGTCGCGGTCGCCCCCTGGCGCGGCTCAACCCTCTCGAAACCAGGAGGCGCTCTCCAACTCTGAGAAGGACCCGCCACCGTGGACTCGGAGCGAGCCCCTCCTGAAGAATGGGCCCCCGAAGTCCAGGGAGCGAGAGAGCCAAACTCGGACTCGTCTGAAGAGCGTTCCGGGTCATGAGAGAAGTCCTCCATCAATTTTCCAGCAAGAAAGCACGCACGGAGAAGAGCGAGCTACCAATAAACACGCAAGTGCAGCGAAGTGTGAGGTTCCAAGAGAAAACGGTGTGTTTAAATAGGCGAGTTTCTCCTGAAAAGGCAGCGACTCCAAAGGGCAAAGCGCCTTGTGGCGAAAAGAACGCATAAAGACAAGAGGAAGAACTAAAGACAGAAATGGGCTACTTCTTTTATTAATCAATACTTTCTTACAAAGTACAAAGTGTGCAGCAATAAGGCTATGAGAAAGACGAAGGAAGACTACGGTGCGAAGCCCCGTATGCTCCGTTCCCATGCGCCAGATGAGCTTGGCGAACGTGATCCACATGGGATCCCCACGGCCGAGGCCGTCGGTGGTTCGCTGAGCGGACTGGTTTGGGGGTGCAGAGCATCCCCTGGTGGAAGTCGCCGAAACGCCGTCCACCAAGGTGCGGGAAGCACCAAGGCCAGGAAAGCACTCAGGGGAAGTAGGGTGAGAAACCCAGCTCCCACGGAGGGCTACTGACCACGAGATCATTCCATGGTTGGCGCTCTGGCCCAACGAGTAGGGAAATCACGTGCGAAAGCCTTCACCTGACAGGTGAAGATACCCGCAGGGATTTCGCCGTGACTCTGCCCCAGATTGGCTGAGCCCCAACCCGGAAGGGAGCACGCGACGACAGCGGAATGGCCAAGCCACTCTCGTTAACACGGAAAGCAAACTGCAGGATGAAGGTTAAGACAGCCTTCGCCAAGAGCTTTGAGCATTCGGCCGATCCATCCAACTCCTTCTCAGACACCCGCCAAGGGCGGGGAAAGTCAGGATCTTCTCATCGCCACTCCAATGGTTGCCAAGGGATGAACTCAACTTGCTCGAGCGCCCCTTCTATTTATGGGCGAGATGCCAGCCATTCTCTTGTCCAGCGTTGCACAGCAACCCCCAAATGTCTTTCATGGAACAGGAAGAACCCCTGGTCAAACGCAACCTGAGATGTGCGAATCTGACCCGGCGAAGTGACAAGTCGCAGCAGCGCCTGAAAAGCCTGCCCAGCCTCCTGGGAAAGGCGCGAACTCAGGAAACAACAAGCAGATAGCGCGGCACGAGGGAAGCTGTAAGGCTGCGGAATGGGCCCAAGGGACATGCCATGCCCGACCATTGGCCGGCCTAGGCATGGGGGGCTAGTGTTGGATCCCATGTCCTGACCCATGAAGAACTTCCAAGCCCATGAAAAATTCCACGGCCCACGAAAGGTTCAGAAGCCCGCGCGAGTTGGAAGCTTAGCCCCGTGACCGGAGCGCATAAAAGAGCCACGTTGGCGGGAAGTAACGGGACTCTGCAGCGCATTTAATGCGCAGACAACAGGAAGCATGGGGACGACCAATGGGAGAGCAGTTGGCGCGGCGCTAGCGGCTCACGCAACCGCCTGCAAGCAACCAACCAATCCCCGCTCGACGGTCTGTAGAATTTTAGGTCTGAAATTTTGAGATCTTCAATTTTCTTTAGATCTTATGGTACATTTGATTACTGGAATGGAATAAGGTGAGAATAGAATAATTATTCCTAGGAAATAGAATAGGATGTGAATAAAATTAAAATTATTATTCTTATATTTGGTTGTTGGAATAGNGATAACAAAAATTGAATTTTGGCATTGAATTTTTTAAAAAACTATCCGTCAAAATTACATCTAGACAATTTTCAATCCCTCATCCCCACCCCCACCCCCACCCCCACCCCAAATAAAAAAAAAAAAAAAAACTCCTCAATTGAAACGTTTTAGGAAATCACGAGTAACTTATACATCTCAATAAATTCTAATTAGCAGTTTCTAACAAAAGTTGTTTCAACGGCAATGCTAAACAAATTCTACCAACAAGATGTCAAGCTGGGCTCCCTATCAACGATGTATTAAATTGAGGTTTGGTGGGTAAGAGATTTTTGGGTTTGGTTCGGCGGCAATTACCCAACAAGATGAAGGCTTGTGCATTGGCAGGGCTACAAATGAAGGATTGTAACCTTCGACTAATTTTAGTGAGCACAAAAGCAGATCAATCACTTGGCAGGCAAGAATGGAATTCCAATAGCAACACGCCACATGTCTGAATCCCAACTTTTCTTCCTCCTTGGGTCACCTATCTGTCTTCGTCCACCCCTCAGAAAGCCTCCCATCTATAAGAAGTCATACTCTTGAAGTTTCTGTCTTCATCGTCGCTTGCATTCAATAACACAGAGAAAAAGACACTCGGTCCTTAGGCAGGGATTAGGAGGGAGGAGAGCGAAAATGGCAGATTGGGGACCGGTGGTGATAGCGGTGGTTCTGTTCGTGCTGCTGACACCGGGTCTGTTGTTTCAGCTCCCAGGAAACACCAGAATAGTTGAGTTCAGTAGCATGCAGACCAGCGGAATCTCCATATTAGTCCACACCGTCATCTATTTTTGCCTCATCACCATTTTCCTCATCGCCATTGGCGTTCACATCTACACAGGCTAACCTCTTTCAGCTTCCCGCTCATCATGCGCTGCGTCTCTCTCTCTCTCTCTCTCTCTCTCTCTCTATATATGTATATATGTATATTTTATGACAAGGAGTTCAACTCTCCATGCATTTTAGGTTATTGAGTTGGTTGATTTTCATCCCAAATATTATTTCATATTGTATGGTGTACTGGATTTAGAATTCGACTTGCATGACATGATGCCATTGAACGCAACTTCCCCTGTTTTTGTCATTGTGATGACATACCCGTTTTGTCTTTACTTGCATATTGATTTTACAATAGGTTTCCTACGACGGTAGAATAAAATGTATATACATATGTATCAGAAACAAAATTGAGATATATTATCAAACCAGTAATTTTTCCACAGAAAAACTCCAATATTTGCCCTCACTTAAGACACCAATAAATATTGCTCAAAATGATCAATACCTATTTAATTACTATCTGACACGTATACTGATATTACATCCATGCTCATCACAAGGTCGATGAATAGCACCCCCATACATCAATAATATCAAGCGGTGCTAAAAAATTTTACATACCAGGAGATTGAAATTAGTTTTTACACTTTCACCTCACGTAAATAGCCTTTTGACATGAAGCACGGATTAAATACAATTTTACACAATCTTGCAGTGAAATATATTTTTGAGAAGATTGTAAATTCTAATAATCGATCTCTAGAACCTTGGGCAATAAATGTGTCTAGATGCGATATCAAAGAATCAACTCATCAAAACTATAGCTACACCAAGGAGGAAGAAACCTCTGAAAAGAGCTTAACCGCAATCCTATAGGCTACTATGTGTCTAGATGGAATTACAAGGAAAACCAAGTTGCTCAGGCTTCTGCAGGCGTCAGGCTTCCACACCCTCATGGCATCTACTATGTTCACATCAGTTAGGTGTCTTGTCTCAATTATCTTCAACGACTACAAATCCACCATCACTTTTGCTATGACTAATATATTTAGCCAACTCAAATTGCCTATAATCCTCATGAAACACGTTCCCTTAAATTGACGACCAAGGAAAGTGTAAACTTTGGAGCAGATCATCACAACCCAAGATACTATAGAAACAAAAATGGTTTTGGTTTCATGTTTGGAGGACTACTTCAAAGTGCTTAAGGAAAACCAACTTCAACAGGCTCATATCACCACTAAACAGGCAAAGTTGACTCATTTATAATTGAGCAGGCATAGAAACAGGAAAAATGGAACATGTGGAGCAGATAAATACAGAAAATTAGACACAATGGCTGGAAGAAATAAGAGATCTCATAACTGTAGTTCATCAAAGAAGTACAAGGGAATCTCCAACTGTATAGCTGAACCTTTTTACGTACTTTTGACTTGCACAACTTCTATGCTTCTTGTGATCAATTGTTGGGTAATTTCTCTTTTAGTACAAGAAAATAAAATTGGTCACCTGCCATTAATAAAGAACCAGCTAAATATTTATGTTCTCCCAATCCAGAGCAATGAACAATTAAATTCTTTTTGAAGAATTACAGTCATGGGATTCACTTAACCCGAAAAAGCTTAGTTTGGGTAACTTTCATAATCTAAATGGGATGTTTGTTTGGCGTAACAGCTCGAAATGGAACAATTATGTACACCCGACAGTCTAGACAAAATATCAGAAAACAAATGATTAGCAATAATTATCCAGAAAACAAGCTTACAACATAACTGTATGGAGATCAATTTCCAACTTTAATATAACCAGCTCACGAATGCCGCTTCTAAAGCTCCTTAATAAGCCACGCCAAAATCATGAAAATTCCCAAGCTGCACAAAAACCATTCAGAACGTTACTCCACTGTGGACAACTGTCAACCCATCCGATTAATATTATAATAATATTAATATTACAACTTTGATCTAACCATTCATATTTAATATATTATAATAATATAGTATAAGTATATTTATTTAATTTTTTATAAAATGTTAAAATATTTAAATTCTAATATTACATAAAAAC